>WBZZ01000597.1:187500-212500 GCA_019918135.1 Paulinella micropora
AGTCACCTCTCTGCGTGTGGTGAGCATGCACAACGGTCACCATGCACGCCGGGCCACTCGAAGACAGGTGAACTGGCTGCCCTGTGTGGGTGTGATGAGTGATCTTGAGCTTGCTCGCTGTTGCCGCGCCAGTATTTCCAAAAGCAGGTAAGAGTTCCCCAATTCGAGCTGTCGACAGCACACACAATGTGTCACTCTTCCGAAAATAAAGGGAAATTCGAATTGTAAGTCTTGACTAGCCTTCTGTGAGGAAATTGCCAACCGGCATTCAAATGAATACACACACGGCTGTCATTTGATCTCAACATACTTCCGAGAACAGGGTAGGGTAGGTATATACCAAAAGCCTGAGAGGCTGGGATGGTCAATTCCAGTTTATTTAGTAAACTGACTCTTTTGACAGACTACTTGTCCATTTCGAAACACTGATGCAAATTCTGAGAACTAACGAGAATATTTCAAGTGCTATCACGAGTTGTGTAGCGGTTGGAGTTGTTCAACTCAAGTCAGTCCGACTCACGACAGGATATAATGCAAGCTAACATGCAAGCTAAGTCTAAGGGTTTTGAAAATTGATGGGAGTAGCATGGCAATGACAGATTTTAATGTATTTTAACTATTTTAAACAAAATGTATATTAACTATTTTAAACAAAAAAAGTTTTGAAAAATTTGAATTTCTAGCTGTTACAACTGTTTTTCGACCGTTAGCAATATCTTGGCTAGATCATGAGTGGTTTGGGCTTGCCTGAGCTTGGTTTTTCTTTGTTTTTATGTTGTTTTACATCAAAATCAACGTAATTATATTTAATTTATTAAACTCTAATGATATCACTTCACTTGAATTCAAATTCAAATTCAAATGTGACTAGAAATTTTCAAGTTGGTGACACTGTGGTGGCAGCCACTCACTTATAGTCGTTATACATACTCACCGACTACTTGAACTATGCATGAAATTATATTAATACGAGTTTGTTTAGCATATTTACAATGTTTTTGAAGCATAAAACCGGTGCGGAAGCTTAGAGTTCAGTGTGAGTGATCGTGTTTTACACTAGTCACTGTGACACTCAGCACTGTTACTTGCCACTCACTTGTATTCGTTATACATACTCACTGCCTACTTGAAGTATGCATGAAATTATATTAATACCAGCTTGTTCAGCATATTTATAATGTTTTTGAAGCATAAAACCGGTGCGGAAGCTTAGAGTTCAGTGTGATTGACCGTGCCAGTGTTTTACACTAGTCACTGTGACACTCAGCATACTTGCCACTCACTTGTAATCGTTATACATACTCACTGGCTACTTGAACTATGCATGAAAATATATTAATACCAGCTTGTTCAGCATATTTATAATGTTTTTGAAGCATAAAACCGGTGCGGAAGCTTGAAACCTTCCATTTAAATATATGATTCAAAAATTAAATTCAAAACTTATAATAATAATATGATATAGTTTAATAATTTAACCAAGTCCATCTTTGTTGATCCTGATTGCGTTTTTTTACGCAGTTATTATAAATATTTCATAGAAAATCAAAAGCAAAAAAAGGAAAAAGAGAAAATATAGTACACTCAATATATTTTCTTTATTAAAAATATTAATGAAAACACTGTTGCAGTTCTGGAATCTTGTACAGACAGTTGAAAATCTAATACATCACACGAGCCGGCTATTAATTAAATCGACAACATATTAATAAAACAAAATATTTAATCAATAATTCTAAATAAACAAATAAAGTCTAAGTTTTTCAGGCATGTAAACGACTTAGCTATAGCTACATTTTCATGCCCTGAGCGGCGACGGCTGCAGTGTCCATGATGACGGGAAGGCGTGGACCTTTTGGTGTACTCTTCCTCCGACTCACTCGACGAATAATGCTTGCGCGTTTGTGGCGAGGCGAAGAATGGGGAGATCGTGAACGGTGGCCGGAGGACAGATCTTCCATCACACTTCTGGCTCCCTTCGCGACCACTGCAAAGCAAAACAAAAACATCACAACTAGCACTGCATGCATGGGCAAAAGACCTCTATATTGATCCCGCTGGGCCTCGGCGATCTCCAGCTTTGCTGTGAGCAAATTTATCTTGGATTGAAACTCAACGACCTGCTTTTTGAAGTTGGCGTTGGCCGCATCCCGCATCTCGATAATTCGCTTTGTTTCAGCGAGATCAGCTTCCAAATTGTGGATCTTGACGTCCGCATCCTTGCGCTGCTTCGCCTCCAGCATGAGTTCTCTCGAATACTTGTCCCGCTCATCCTGCAACTCCTGCATCGCTACTGAATAATCGCCAGCCGAACTTGCGAGTGTCTAAATAATAATAATAATAATAATAATAATAATAATAATAATAATAATAATAATAATAATAATAATAATAATAATAATAATAATAATAATAATAATAATAATAATAATAATAATAATAGACTTATCAGTCAATTGGCCTTTGATCCTGTCGGACATGTGCCTCCATTGGTAGCACGGGACCGTTCGGTGACGCGGCTCCGCTCCAAAGACTCGACTGGCGGTGCAATGTGCAAATGAGCGTGCTGTGCATGTGCAAGTGGGTGCAAGGAGTGAGAGGAGTTATCTGCCGAGAAGATGTCCGCGACGCTGCGCTGACCTCCACCTACAACAGATCTAGCCAGACATTCTACCTGACAAGGCCTTCCCCTCCTTCTACCCACCTCCTGAACGACCGTGAGGTCGATCACCTCCTCCTCCTCCGCGCCCTCTGCCTCCCTGATCTGCGCCTCCAACTCCTCCCACTCCTTCCAGATGGTGGCAACAAACCTTCCTAACTCCTCCTCCACCTCTTCTGGGACAGGGATAAACAAAACGCCGAGCATCGCCGCCAACTTTTCATCCTCCCCCTTCAGCCATTCCTCTTTGAAGAGCCTCATCTCCTCCTCCGCCTCCCGCAGTTCCCTGTGATAAAGCCCTCCTCGATTCAGCATGAGGGGCTGCCGGGCTTGCGCCTCATCGATAAACTTAAACAGTGCCTCACGAGAGCTCGCAAACGTTGGGCAATGCAGCAGGAAGCGACGTAACGACTCGTTAACCTCAGTGCCACACAAGGCGAAACAGCTTGAGCAGTCCGGCGAGCATGAGCCAAATTTGGATCGGTAGAGGCGAAGGCGATTGTTGCAGCTCAACAATCGCCTTCTGATAAGGTTGTGACTTCCCCCCTCCAGCGCCCGCCAACGTGGGAAAGCAGAGCGGGAAGACATCTGGCTAAGCAGCACCCTAAGCCCATCAGAGGGCTTAGCCTGCCGCTCCCAGCCAGCTACTTCCTGCCGGACAGACCATTGCTTTACCACCTCGTTCCAGTTCGCCGGAGCGGCCCGCCAGTCCTTATCATCTACCGTGCCATCTTCGTTCACGACCCGCTTGAGCGCATCCAAGCCCTCCCGCAGCCTGTGATCTCCTAAGATCAAATTTTTCCGTATCTTCCTTCCATTTGCACCGACCCGTGTTGTAAAGCCTGCGTGTTAGCGCTGTGTTGCCCAGTAACTCGATGCGCCCTAGGAACCGAAGCCGGGCCGCCTTGGCAAGGATGCTAAAACTCGGCGTGCGGCCTAAACCCCTGGTGATGCAGCCGCTTGTGCGCGTACCAACACCCAAGATGACCCGCAGGGGCGCTACCAACGCGCCCTCCAGCTTATTCAGCTTGTTGGCGCCCGGCAGATCCCAAAAAGCCGATGCGTAAAGCAACTTTGCGCCAACCATTTGCTGCCAATTCATCAGCCGAAGACGCGCTGGAACTTCATGGGCAATCCAGAGGGGGTAGCAGGCAGCCGTTCCCGCTACAGTGATTTCCGCCGCCCGCTTCGCTTGCGGTTTATCGGAGAGGGTGTCCGTGAGCAGAACTCCCAGGTATTTGTAGTGGTCGGTGACGTTGAAAACCTTGCCCCGGAACCTCACGCATGGGGGCGACTTTTCTGACTTGGCGTGCCCGTATATCGGCATGACTTCCGTCTTGCCCGGTTTCAGGTTGATTTCAAGCCGATAGTCCTCCACGAATGTCGCCACGACATTTACAATCTGTTGAAGCTCCGTGACACTATGCGCAATTACCGCAACGTCGTCGGCGTAAAGCATGGTCCGTATGTCTTCGATGCGGTTGAGGTCCTCGATCTCCAAATCTTTCGCGATTCGGATCGTTAGCTCATCCATGAAGACGTTGAACAGCGACGGTGACAACGGCGACCCTTGCTGAACTCCCATCTCTTCCAGCACTTCACCAGTGAGTTCGCCATCGACTAGCACTCGCGATGACGTTCTTCGGTAAAAACGCCGCAGAATGCGATAGAACTTGCCCTGTACCCCCATCTGGGTTAGCCTCTGAAACAACCCGGCCCGCCAAACCGTAGGGAATGCCTTTCTCAGATCCACGAACAAAACAAAAGAACGGAGGCCAGCTTGTTGTCTAAGGCGCAGACGCTCCTTAAGGACAAAAATCTGGTCCCCCGTACTACGTTTTGGCCGGAACCCACCCTGCTCTGGGCGAAGCCTTCCCGGCTGATCGATGAAAGCCGTAAGCCTCGCCGCCATAAGGGACAGATACATCTTACCCAGACAGCTCAGAATCGCGATGTCTCTCCAATTTTCCGGATCGGTTGGGTCGCCTCCTTTTGGGATGTTGACGATAATCGCTTTGCCCCAGTCGCTGGGGGTGTATTCCCACGATTTCAACCAGTTGAAGAAGCGCACCAGAAAGCTCACAATCCGCGTGCCTCCGTACTTGAGCATCTCGTTCTTGAACTTATCCGGTGAGCACGTTTTGTGATTCTGGAGATTTTCCTGGCAGAGCTCCACTTCCTTCTCGGTGTAATCATAGTCCAGCGGGCCCGTCTCAGTCCGGATCTCCTCGGCTTGCGCCATGGCCTCGAATTGGTCGCGCAGGTTGTCGTTATACTGGAAGGTTTCGCGGGCCTTCCGCTCGGGCTCAATCCGCGCTGCTTCCTCATCGGAACCGACTTCCTCTACACATGCATCCTCCAAAAACTGGTTTTCTTTGGGGACCACCATACGTCGGCGGTATTCTTCCCATTCTTGTAGTTTTTCCCGGAGTGTGCATGCCAGAGTGCCATCGGGCTTCCGAACAGGAGCAGAAGCTTTGGACCGCCGAACCCCGCCCAAACGCTTTGACAGCTTCCAGTACGTGGCCATGGTACTAGCGCTCCTGAAGTTGGCAGCGGTGTCATTCTGGACCCGCTTCCACGCTTGCTCCTTCTTCTCCTTGCATAACCTTCTGACCGCCTTCCTCGCTTCTTTATATCTTTGCCAGGCCTCTCCGTTGGCCTCATTCCTTCGCCAGAGGCCGTATGCCTCTCTCCGTCGCGCAATCGCTTCCCTAAGACTCTCATCAAACCATGCATTTGTAAACCCTGGCCTAATCACCCGAACTCCCAAGACCTTCGCGGCTGCGCCCGTGAAAGCTCGGACCACTAAGCTAGCGACCCTATCTACCTCCTGCTGAAGCTCATCCGGGTCCTCCACTGCTGATAGATCTGGGAGGCCATCTGGCAACAGCCCCGATATACCAGCTGCAAAGGTCTCGTCGTACTTCAACCTAAGCTTAGACAGCTCACTCTCCTTATCCTCAACTACCCTGCCTATCAAGCGCTCTGCCTTGAATGCTTTGTACCTCTTTACCTGCTTTTTGGGGGGTGGCTGTCCCCCCCAGACCAGTTCCGCCCACACAGCTTTGTGGTCGGTATCAAGGTCTACCTCGTCGACGCCGAAGCTCGCCTCCTCCGCCAGCTCGGAAGAGACGCAGATGTAATCCAGCAGATGCATTCGTCCACCTACATTTTCCTGCCTAGACCACCAATATTTGTCCCCCCGTGGTTGCGAAAACCCACTGAGATTGCGCAACCCCGTGGCAACAAGCATCGCAGCCAGCAACTCACCATTCTCACTCCTAACCCCTCTACATCTCTCATCTATCTCGCCAAAGGGGCCCACCACTCCCTCCTCCCGCGCTATTCTGGCGGGCCCCAGCTTAGCATTAGCATCACCAACCGTAACCACATGACCTTTGGTGGCGAAGTAGGAGACGGCCGCCTGCCACGCCTCATAGGCTGCAATAGATTCCTCTCGTTGATTTTCTTGGGGGAAGTAGCCGTTGCCGACGAACACATCCGATGCCGTCGCGCTCCCAGACGACAGCCTCACCCACAATTGCTGTGGGTGTGGAACAGGCGCCTGTACAATGGTAGCGCACGGTGCCAGATAGTTGGCCACCAACGTCAAGACTCCCCCCAAGAGACGCGAGCCCGCACCAGTTGCAGCGCTTTGCCGAGGACTGCGAAGCCGTCGACTTGGAGCTTCTCCACCTTCTGCGACGATAGGTTGTGCTCCTGGACTCCGACGATCACCCAGCCTCGCTCCTTGTAGTGCTCCGGCCATTCCCCAAAGCCTGGGCTATCCGCACCCACTTTGCCTTGCCAATTATGTGAGGCCACCCTCAGTGGGAAGCCTTTCACAAATTGGGAAGAACAAAGCTGGTGCCGATGCCTGCGCTTCGGTTGAGCCCTCCTGGAGCCCTCCGCCACCCTCCACGGCCCATCCTGCACCCTCCGCCCCAGCTCCTCCAGCTCCCGCCTCCCGCCCCACTCCGCCAAGGGAGATTCACCGCTTGAGGCTTCGCTCTGGGGCTCGTCGACTTCCACGTCGAGCACCCAGTAGCCAAACCCCTGCTTGCGAAGCTCCCTCTGCATCTCTACATACTGGGCACCCCCCCGTGCAGCCCGCTGCTTCTCTCTTTCCCGGAAAGTCCTACCCGTCGCAATGTGAACCTTTCCCGTGAAGAACTTACGCTCCCGCAGCAGCCGCACCATCTTCTCCGCCTCCTCACAAGACGCACATTTAATCCGCAAATGCCGCCCGCTACCTCTGCCCGCAAATTCCACCTCGACTTCCCCGAGACCGAGAATTCGGAGCTCTCGCGCCATGACCACTGTCTGAGAGACATGCGATAGCCCCCATACTATGCAACATCTCTTATCCAGCTCATTTCGTACCTTCCTCCGCCACCTCCTCGGTGGCGGTACCGCTTGCCACACGCCGTGACCAGACCTTTCCGGACGTGACTTCTCTTCCGAGGTTGGGGAGGGTGATCGAGATGCAGCAGGATTGCTGGCTCTACGTGATTCAGGTTGCCCGTCAGGTACGCGAGCACTCGACCACCCCACCCCGGCCGAGTAGCCATCGCCACCCGCAGGCGCACTCCCACGGGGAACGTCTAACCTGAAGGATTACCGCCTTGACCCATAGGGCCAGCACTAGCGGCCGCGCTCTTTGCATAAGAACCTGACATAAGTGGTATGGGACCCCGGTGCCGCATTGATCGAGTTGTAAACTCGATAAATGCCCAGGTGGGGTTATTTAAAGCTCAACCCTTAAAAAGCATACGTGTACGTATGTATAGGAATACACACAAACACTCACTGCATCCGTAACCAGGCACGAGGCGGGACCCGCTGTGCATCATCGAGGTAGGTGTCGTGGCAAACCACCCTGCGTCCGATAAACGCTGCAAGTGAGTCATCTACCGAGAGCACAGAGTGACAGGCCCGTGCACGTGTACCCACCACCCCATAACCCTCCGCCAGAGCAACCCCATGTCATCCGCAGGATGAGCACGAAGAGTGCTGAGAGAGTGGGTGAGCCAGGAGCCCGGCTCTGGTCCGTTGTTACTTTGGTCATTTGGTCGTTTCAAGGCTTGTGGTAAGGTGTAGGGCCTCTCGCCTTCGTACAAACTCCGACCGACAGTAGTTTGGTTGACCATCCTTCGCGGTGACCCTCTGAACACAACCCCCTCCCCCAGTGCCCACCCCTTGTGATTCCAGAGGCCACCCCGAGCCAAGAGCCATGAGTATGATGAGCAACTCACATGAGTTACTCTCAGCAATTGGGTCCCGTCTCATAAATCAATTGAACACTTATCGTGCGCCCCTCATAGGCTCAGCCCGCCATGTGAAAGCTAGGCCTCGCCCAAAGCAAAGCAAAGCAAAGCAAAAAAAAAAAAAAAAAAAAAAAAAAAAAAAAAAAAAAAAAAAAAAAAAAAAAAAAGGAGAGAGAGAGAGAGAGAGAGAGAGAGAGAGAGAGAGAGAGAGAGAGAGAGAGAGAGAGAGAAAGAAAAAGAGAGAGCGAGCGAGAGCGAGGCCACCGTGGCTCGCCCGCAATCCAGCTGGGTGCACCTCGTCACAACCACTCATCGGCGTGAGCTCATAGCTGGTGTGCGACATAGGTACAAGAGCAAGAGGAGAAACAGTGTGCCAGCGTGGATGTGTGGGTGAGGCAGTGCGGTGAGGCAAAGCAGCGATGCCAGTCGAATCCCTGGAGACGGAACCTAGCATCAAAAACATCGTATAAGTCTACCCCAGGCCTCCATCCACCGAGTGGTGAGCTCGATAAAAGAAGACCCGAGTGGGGTTATTTAAAGCTCAACCCTTAAAAAAGCATAAACATGTACGCCGCCAGGAACCCAACAACAATAACATAGCGGCCAGGAACCCAACAACAATAACATAGCAGCCAGGAACCCAACAACAATAACATAGCAGCCAGGAACCCAACAACAATAACATAGCTTCCGTAACCAGCCTTCAGGAACCCGCCTCAGTTACCCGCCCCGTAACCAGGCCAGAGACGTGACGTACTATGCATCATTGAGGTGTCGTGGCAAGCCACCCTGCGTCCGATAGAAGCTACAAAAGAGTCATCTACCGAGAACACTAAGTGACAGGCCCGGTCACATGCACCCAACACGTCCCGACCCTCCGCCAGAGCATCCCCATGGCATCCGCAAAGTGAGCACGAGGGGTTCTGGGAGAGAGGGTGAGTCAGGAGCCCCGCGTCCAGGCAGTCGCTACTGTGGCAGTTGAGTGATTTCAAGGCTTGTGGAAATGTGTGGGGCCTGTCGCCTTCATACCCACTCATACCGACAGTAGTTTAGTTAACCAACCTGTCCAGTGACCCACTGAGCCCAACCCCCTCCCTCAGATAACCCCCACCCCCCGCACTCACCCCGAGTGATACCAGAGGCCACCCCGAGCCAAGAGCCGTGAGCGTGGTGAGAGAGCTTCTCTCAGTAAAAGTTCCCGTCTCATGAATCAGTGGAGCACTGATTATGTACCCCTCATAACAAGCTGCCAACGGCCCCAACCCCGCCGTGTGGCGGTGACACCCAACCATGTATTGGTGCCCCCCAAATAATAATAATAATAATAATAATAATAATAATAATAATAATAATAATAATAATAATAATAATAATAATAATAATAATAATAATAATAATAAATAATAATAAAAAAAATCAAACGAGCAAAACAGTAAGACCTTCTTCAAGTTAGCGTTTGCATTTTCCAAGCGCACCTTGACCTGCAAAAAAGAACAAAACAAAGCAAACATGGAAACATTGCCATCGCATACATGACCCTATTTGCATTGTAATGTTTTTTCCCAATCGTTTGCTTGCTCCTTCATAAGCTGCAACTCTTGCGCCAATGAAACCGTATCCTTCTTCGTAGTTTCAAGTAGTTTTTTTGACTGTTTTAGCTGCCGCATCCAAAGAAAGTTTAGCAGCGCGCTCCGCATCGAAGAGCTTTAACGAATCGTCGATAATGCGCTTACATTCCTTTTCCCCCGCCTCAAGCTTCGACACCTTGTCCGCCAAAACTTTATTATCCGCCTTGACACGCACTAGCTCCTGCATGATTGTGTCGTCCGGAGAAGGAGCTTTATCTGTCCCTTGTACATCTTCGCTGGGGGTGGGGGAGGGGCGTGGTTTGCTAGACTCAGATTGCTCCTCAGAGCGTTTCATTACTTTCCCCATCATCTTGACAAGCATCTTCGAACAGTTGTCGTCGGCAATAGTAAATGGGAGCAAAGAAGCTTGATCTACTTCCAACAACTTCTGGAAAGGGTCAGCAAGAACGCAATGGATCCACTCTTTGGTGCAAGAGATCAGCCTCACGTTGCCATTTTTAGACTTGTAGACTAGAAAAAATAAACGTAATAGCGGCCACTTGAGGCGTTCACCTTCTTCATAATGTGTAAAACCCTGCCCAACCACAACGTGGTGTCTTTATCCTCCAGTGCTTCCTTGTGATCAGCACTCCTGATCGCAGCGGTGATGAATGCAACCCAAACGCCGACCTTGATTTCGGCTCCGTTCAAAAAAGAATTCGACAAGAGAAGGATACGATTCTCACCTAATTTACATTCCACCAGTTGAGCTCCTTCTTCTGGATGCTCCCACTTGCGTCGCACTGAGCCTCCATCTACTTGGCGACCAGGGCGAAACTTAGACAAGTCATCAGGGTGCACCATGCCCTCCTACCACAACAACAATGCGACAGCAAGTCTGAAAGAAAAAGCAGAAATACCTTGACAATGGTGCCCCCACGGCAGGTCGAGCCAACATCCAAAGTTATGAAAGCTTCATCGACACCAATAAGGGCAGCCACTTCCCGTAGGCGGTTGTCCGTTATGCTGATGGTAGCTCTCAGGTCGGTGATGAAGGCAAGGGACTGCAATAAAAGCACTTCTTGGTTTTTTGGTCCCCCCGCCTTCCCCTTGGTTGGCAGAGTTGTTTGTTGCATCATTGGAAGCTGACAAAGACATTGGCCTTTCAAACAAAACTTTGTTCGCAGAATTGCTGGACGAATCCACGCCGTGTGCACCAGTGTCTTCCAATGCTGGACCTCCAACAAAAAAAGGCAAAACAAAAAATTAGAATCCACAGCCAAACGATACCCGGTATGATAACCGGTATGATACCCGGTATGATACCCCGGGGTATCATAAACCCATACCCCTAGGGGGAAAGTATGATACCCTAGGGGGGGTATGGGGGTATGATACACCTCGACCTATTACCCCTTAGGAACCTCAGTGAGGGACTTAGAGAAATTTTTTTAGATAGCATAGGGTATGGGGGGGGGGGGGGGGGTATGATAGCCCTCAGGGAATCGGAGAAAATTTATTAGATAGCATGGGGTATGAGATGGGGTATGAAACCCCCAGATGGGGTATGAGGAACTTGGAGAAAATTTATTAGCGCGGGGTATCAGATGGGGTATGAAACCCTGAAGAAAATGTATTAGCGTTTGGTATCAGATGTGGTATTAAGATACACGGGTGACAACATGGTCTCACTGCCGGATCAATTGCAACGATTAGTTTGATATCGAGATTGAATTTTGTTTAAAGCTCTACAAGTTGCAAGTATTAATATTTTATTAAAACAGTGAGTAACAGAGAGAAAATGAGGGATATGAGGAACATAGAGAGAAAATGAGGGGTACGAGGGACATAGAGAAAATAAGGGGTATGAGGGACATAGAGAGAAATTGAGGGGTATGAGGGACATAGAGAAAATGAGGGGTATGAGGAACATAGAGAGAAAATGAGGGGTATGAGGAACATAGAGAGAAAATGAGGGGTATGAGGGGCATAGAGAGAAAATGAGGGGTATGAGGGACATAGAGAGAAAATGAGGGGTATGAGGGACAATATTAGAGAGAAAATGAGGGGCATGAGGGACATAGAGAGAAAATGAGGGGTATGAGGAACATAGAGAGAAAATGAGGGGTATGAGGGACATAGAGAGAAAATGAGGGGTATGAGGGACATAGAGAGAAAATGAGGGTATGAGCGACACAGAGAGAAATTCAAAATGAGGGGTATGAGGAACATAGAGAGAAAATGAGGGGTATGAGGAACATGGAGAAAATGAGGGGTATGAGGGAAATAGAGAAAATCAGGGGTATGAGGGGGGTATGAGAGGGGTATGAGAGAGGCGGGGTATGAGAGAGGCGGGGTATGAGAGGGGTATGAGAGAGGCGGGGTATGACAAGGGTATGAGAGGGGTATGAGAGAGGCGGGGCATGACAGGGGTATGAGAGAGGCGGGGGTACGAGAGGGGTATGACAGGGGTATGAGAGGCGGGGTATGACAGGGGTATGAGAGGGGTATGAGAGGCGGGGTATGAGTGGCATAGAGAGAAAATGAGGGGTAGAGGGACATAGAGAAAATGAGGGGTATGAGGGACATCGAGAAAATGAGAGGTATGATGGACTAGAGAATATGAGAAGTGGGGTATGAGAAGGGTATGAGAGGGGTATGAGAGGTGGGGTATGAGAGGTGGGGTATGAGAGGGGTATGAGAGGGGTATGAGAGGTGGGGTATGAGGGGGGTATGAGAGGGGTATGAGAGGGGTATGGCAGGGGTATGAGAGGTGGGGTATGACAGGGGTATGGCAGGGGTATGAGAAGGGTATGAGAGGTGGGGTATGAGAGGGGTATGAGAGGTGGGGTATGAGAGGGGTATGAGAGGTGGGGTATGAGAGGGGTATGGCAGGGGTATGAGAGGGGTATGAGAGGTGGGGTAGGGGTATGAGAGGTGGGGTATGAGAGGGCTATGAGAGGGGTATGGCAGGGGTATGAGAGGTGGGGTATGACAGGTGTATGAGAGGGGTATGAGAGGGGTATGAGAGGTGGGGTATGAGAGGGGTATGGCAGGGGTATGAGAGGGGGGGTATGACAGGGGTATGACAGGGGTATGACAGGGGTATGAGAGGGGTATGAGAGGTGGGGGTATGAAAGGGGTATGTCAGGGGTATGAGAGGTGGGGTGAGAGGGGTATGAGAGGCGGGGTGTGAGAGGGGTATGAGAGGTGGGGTATGAGAGGGGTATGACAGGGGTATGAGAGAGGCGGGGTATCATTGACGGGTGTGAGAGGTGGGGTATGAGAGGGGTATGACAGGGTTGAGAGTATGCGAGGCGGGGTATGAGGGGTAGCTTATTGCAGAATGACGGTGCATAGGGGTATGGGACAGGGGTATGAAACAAGGGTATGCGACAAGGGTATGGGACAGGGGTATGAGACAGGGGTATGAGACAAGGGGTATGAGGGGTAGCTTATTGCAGAACGCGGGGCATAGGGGAATAATATTTAATCACAAACTAAGTCACTACCTTTACCTCTGGAGGTAAATTCTTCAAATAATCCTCATATCTAGGGCTGTCGATGGTGTCTCCAATATTCTCCAACGGCCGATCTCGAATGGACACATAATCAGGGACCCGCATTGCCTCAGCTTTCTTGTAGTCGCGCTCTTTTGCATCCAACAGGAGCGCACGTCTGGCTGGATGAGCGCGTAGTCCCTCGAGCCAGCCACGAATGCTAAAATAATCATTAACAGATATGGCATACCCGTATGGGAATCCTCATACGGGTATGAGCTATACCCCCCCCCCCCCCCCACCATGAGCGAGGAATGTCAGCCACATGCATACTAAGCATAACTGCATCGAAAATGTGGTTTCAGGGGGAAGAGGCAGCAGAAGAATAAGACTCAAGCGATGACGACGAGCCACTTGTGGCTCCTCGTCTTCGTGCTGAATCTTATTCTTTTTTTGCTGCTGCTGTTGCTTCTGCTTCTTCTTCTTCTTCTTCTTCTTCTTCTTCTTCTTCTTCTTCTTCTTCTTCTTCTTCTTCTTCTTCTTCTTCTTCTTCTTCCACTTCTTCCACTTCTTCCACTTCTTGCCCCCCCTCTTCTGGGGATTGAGAGGTAGAAGTGCCCTGGGTAAAAGGGCCCTCTTCTGCCACTTCTTCCATTTCTTGCTCCTTCTCTTCTGGGGTAAAAGGGCCCTCTTCTGTGTCGAAGCACTACAGTGCAGAGAGAGAGAGAGAGAGAGAGAGAGAGAAGAAGAAGAGAGAGAGAGAGAGAGGGTATAGGGGTATGGGGTATAGGGGTATGGGGTATAGGGGTATGAGGGGTATGACAGGGATATGAGACAGGGGTATTTTATTATTATCAGTATTATCAGTATTATTATTATTATTATTATTATTATTATTATTATTATTATTATTATTATTATTATTATTATTATTCAGCCCAATGGCCTCAAGGCGTTAAACTGTGACGCCAACTCATAACCCTTTGGTGGTAGATGCTGGGGAGGAGGGTCGTTGCGCGCGTAAAAGATCTTAAACTCCGCATATGCTGGTTGATAGCCCAGGACCCAGCAGCTCTAGCAACCGCGCTTGGTGTATGCACTTGCACATTCGGTGACGTCTTGCAAGAGGTTGCTGGGACTGCGGAATAACCTCGGCTTAGTGCAGTCTTGCCCTCAGGAGCTCCATCGGTGGCCCCGATCATCAGGCGAGAGACTGACACGGGGGGGTGGAGGACCTCGAACAAGGGTATTGGAGGCTTATGTCCGTTGAGGATATGCCATTAGCTGCATCAGTACGCCTCAGATGTATTATTATTATTATTATTATTATTATTATTATTATTATTATTATTATTATTACCTGGTGCTTGGCAATGCGTTCCATAAGCAGAAACGCGTACACCTGTCCACTTCCCGCTGATCTAACACTAGTTCTGTATGCTTTCAGGAAAAACCCTTGCGGGAGCAAAGTTCCAAGAGTATCCCTGTGGTCGTGGGACATGCTGCTTGATTTACAGCTATCTGTAACCATGACATACTTTACCCGTCGTCCTTAATTATTTTCAACAGGACTTTACACTTATGGGCTGGTTTCCAACCTTTCCAAAACAAGAACACTGTTATGTTGTTGTTCCACTTCATCGCACGTGGTATTAAATCAACGTGAGGGGCTTCAGCTTCTACACCCCATTGAATAAAAGGCAACTGCTTCGACCACACAACGCGGTTTATAGACGCATTGTATGAACTTATTGCGCAGAAACAGCTCTTATCTAAACAAACCCCTATCAAGTTATCGTGCGCGGCCCACAATACGCCGTATTTTTCATACCTGCTAAGGAATGCAATCTCAAACTGTCTGGTCTCTATACCAGCGACTGAAGCCCAATCATCGCTCAAGGCAAAAAGAAGCACATCTCCCGATGCACACCCAATATCCAATAGACACATGTCTTTTTTTTTCATCCCTGGGGATCCCTGCGAAACATGTCGCAAGGGATTCACTAGTCATAGTCCCACCGATCCCATCACCTACACTACTAAGGTCCCTAATACGTAAAGGTCCCCTCAACTGTTGCGCTAGTCGCACCCGCCAGGCAGGAGCGGGCGGAAGAAAAAGAGGATTAGACTTCCCACAAGCCTTAACAACGCATACAGTGTAACAAAACTTATTCTTTTTGTCACATTTGTGACAAACCCAAGGTGGCATTTCCGACTCCACTTCCAACGCCGAGGTACCCTGCCAAACAAATTATTATTATTATTATTATTATTATTATTATTATTATTATTATTATTATTATTATTCCCGATGAAAAAACCTAGTCACACTTGCTAAACAGAGTTCCAGCCCAATGGCCTCAAGGCGTTAAACTGTGACGCCAACTCATAACCCTTTGGTGGTAGATGCTGGGGAGGAGGGTCGTTGCGCGCGTAAAAGATCTTAAACTCCGCATATGCTGGTTGATAGCCCAGGACCCAGCAGACACCAGATTGTTATGGGTGGGGTTTCGAGGCAGCTCTAGTAACCGCGCTTGGTGTATGCACTTGCACATTCGGTGACGTCTTGCAAGAGGTTGCTGGGACTGCGGAATAACCTCGGCTTAGTGCAGTCTTGCCCTCAGGAGCTCCATCGGTGGCCCCGATCATCAGGCGAGAGACTGACACGGGGGAGTGGAGGACCTCGAACAAGGGTATTGGAGGCTTATGTCCGTTGAGGATATGCCATTAGCTGCATCAGTACGCCTCAGATATATATTATTATTATTATTATTATTATTATTATTATTATTATTATTATTATTATTATTATTATTATTATTATTATTATTATTATTATTGACACCGTGATAGCCCAGTGGTCAAGTTCTACCATCTGGGCCCTGTCGCCAGTTCGATTCCCGTCGGTGCCACCAGTATTTTCATTGAACATACCGGTCCGTCTGGACCAGTATTTTCATTGAACATACCGGTCCGTCTGGAAGTGTTGGAACTGCCCTTGCGGGGGTGTCATTAGAGCCTATCGTCAATTCTTCGTACTCCCCTCACGGGTGAGACGATGGAGGCGCATGTGCAGAAATGCATCATGCCATTGACAGAGAAGCACTATTATTATTATTATTATTATTATTATTATTATTATTATTATTATTATTATTATTATTATTATTATTATTATTATTATCATTGTCATACCCCGGGGTATCAGACAGGGGTATGAGACAGGGGTATGGGGGTATGGGACAGGGGTATGAGAGGGGGTATAGGGGCATGAAGGGGTACCTTTTGTTGCTGTTCGTCGTCCTCGGCTGAGTTAGAGCCCTAAAGTGCAGAGAGAGAGAGAGAGAGAGAGAGAGAGAGAGAGGGTATAGGGGTATGGGAGGGGTATAGAGGTATGATGGGGTATAGGGGTATGAAGTGGTACCTGAGCGGCCGGTGTCGTCTTCCTCCTCTTTGCCGGTTCCTGCGTCCCCTTGAGCGATGCCTCTTGTTGCTGTTCGTCGCCCTCGTCTGAGTTAGAGCCCTAAAGTGCAGAGAGAGAGAGAGAGAGAGAGAGAGAGAGAGAGAGAGAGAGAGAGAGGGTATAGGGGTATGGGAGGGATATAGGGGTATGATGGGGTATAGGGGTATGAAGTGGTACCTTAGCGGTCGGTGTCTTCCTCTTGCGCGTTGCCTTGAGGGGTGCCTTTTGTTGCTGTTCGTCGCCCTCGTCTGAGTCAGGTTTCTTCCTCTTGCGGTTCTCCTCATTTATCTTTGCCATCTGATCTAGCACGTCTTCTGAAACAGTAGTATACTAGTAGTAGTAGTAGTAGTAGTAGTAGTAGTAGTAGTAGTAGTAGTAGTAGTAGTAGTAGTAGTAGTAGTACTAGTAGTAGCGGGCGGCGTCTTCCTCTTGCGGTGCACCTCAATTAGCTTTACGATCTCATCTTTCACGCCTTCTGGAACATCAGAATCTTCGCCAAAACATCGCCAAAAACAGCAGCAGCAGCAGTAGTAGTACTAGTAGTAGCAGTAGCAGTAGTGGTAGTAGTAGTAGTAGTAGTAGTAGTAGTAGTAGTAGTAGTAGTAATAGTAGTAGTAGTAGTAGTAGTAGTAGTAGTAGGAGGAGGAGGAGGAGTAGTACTAGTAGTAGTAGTACTAGTAGTAGTAGTAGTAGTAGTAGTAGTAGTAGTAGTAGTAGTAGTAGTAGTAGCAGGAGAAGGAGGAGGAGGAGGACGAGTGAGACAAGAAGGACAAGAAGAAAAACAAGAACCAGAAGATATAGAACAAGATCTTTCTTGCTTTTGGGAGGAGGACGAGGAAGATGATTTAACACTTTCGATCAATTCCTCCACCTGCTTAAAGGCAGAAGCAGAAGCTGAAGCTGAAGAGGAAGATGAAAATGAAGATGAAGAGGAAGATTCAAAATCAAACCAGATGTTGCAGGACTCTCCTTCGGGAAACACACCGGTAGGTTTTGTTGCATCATCTAACTGCAGCACTTTTTCCCGCGATGCCAGGGTCATTGTATCCTGCGCAAAGTCGCACGGCCCCAAAAGAGTTGCAACAGGCATGAAACTCGCCAGCCTCACCCACCCCTTCACATGATGCTTCGATTTATCTTTATGGCAATACCAGCTACGCTCGGGCGGTTTTTCACCTATCTGCATCATGAGAGAGAGAGAGAGAGAGAGAGAGAGAGAGAGAGAGAGAGAGAGAGAGAGAGAGAGAGAGAGAGAGAGAGAGAGAGAGAGAGAGATGGGACAGGGATATGAAGGGGGATATCATACCCCGGGGTATAAGAGGGGTATGAGAGGTGGGATATGAGAGGGGTATGAGAGGTGGGGTATGACAGGGGTATGAGAGGGGTATGAGAGGCGGGGTATGAGAGGGGTATGAGAGGGGTATGAGAGGTGGGGTATGAGAGGGGTATGACAGGGGTATGACAGGGGTACGAGAGGTGGGGTATGAGAGGGGTATGACAGGGGTATGACAGGGGTTTGACAGGTGGGGTATGAGAGGGGCATGACAGGGGTATGAGAGGGGTATGACAGGGGTATGAGAGGTGGGGTATGACAGGGGTATGAGAGGGGTATGACAGGGGTATAAGAGGTGTACGACAGGGGTATGAGAGGTGGGGTATGAGAGGGGTATGAGAGGGGTATGACAGGGGTTTGACAGGTGGGGTATGACAGGGGTATGAGAGGGGTATGACAGGGGTATGAGAGGTGGGGTATGCCAGGGGTATGAGAGGGGTACGACAGGGGTATGAGAGGTGGGGTATGAGAGGGGTATGAGAGGGGTATGGGAGGGGTATGACAGGGATACGAGAGGTGGGGTACGAGAGGGGTATGACAGGGGTTTGACAGGTTGGGTATGAGAGGGGTATGAGAGGGGTATGAGAGGTGGGGTATGACAGGGGTATGAGAGGTGGGGTATGAGAGGGGTATGACAGGGGTTTGACAGGTGGGGTATGAGAGGGGTATGAGAGGGGTATGATAGGGGTTTGACAGGTGGGGTATGAGGGGGGTATGACAGGGGTATGAGAGGTGGGGTATGAGAGGGGTAGGACAGGGGTATGAGAGGTAGGTGGGGTATGAGAGGGGTAGGACAGGGATATGAGAGGGTATGAGAGGTGGGGTATGAGAGGGGTATGACAGGGGTATGAGAGGGGGGTATGAGAGGGGTAGGACAGAGATATGAGAGGGTATGAGAGGTGGGGTATGAGAGGGGTATGAGGTGGGGCATGACAGGGGTATGAGAGGGGGGTATGAGAGGAAAAATGTTACATAAAAGCCATCCGCAAACTTAGACCATCCCTTGCCCTTAAGAGGAATCGATGCCCGCCTGCACATATGCATCAGAGAGATAGATAGATAGATAGATAGATAGATAGATAGATAGATAGATAGATAGATAGATAGATAGATAGATAGGTAGATAGATAGATAGGTAGATAGATAGATAGAGAGAGATATATCAGAGGGGTATGGCGGGTGTATGCAGGAGGGGTATGACCACTTTGGGAACATCTTCCCTGTATGCGAGTACCCTCTGCGCAGCGGGACTTGGTCTACCTTGTTTTCCACAACTTGTTCTCCCTTCGTTCGCTTAGTGTGATTTCATCGCCCAAGTAAGTCACCAAAACCTATGCGAGGGGGTATGTGCGGTATGGGGAGGGGGGGGGGGGTGGACCTCGCCCCTGCCATTGACAAGCTCTTTCATAGGGACTTCGCTCTCATAATCCCGGTGATAGTCTTTGTAGTCACAGTGTAGCTCCTCTGGATACTGCACACACCCACCACAAGCAACAAGAAAGTGATATGTGACGGGGATACAGATAGGTTTATGTCGAACAGACCGACTTCAGAACATTGGCGTGGGGTCGTCAATTTGTTGATCCGTTCAATCACGACTACGTTGATGGTGATGCAACCGTTGACGCAGTCTTCGCCGTCCGCCCAAGGCTGATCGCAAACCTTCGAGGGGTATGAGAGGGGTATGAGAGAGGCGGGTATGACAGGGGTATGAGAGGGGTATGAGAGAAGCGGGGTATGACAGGGGTATGAGAGGGGTACGACAGGGGTATGAGGGTATGAGAGGCGGGGTACGAGGGGGAGTATCATACCTCGCACACCATTACGCCGGCCTCCTTCTTTCCTTTTGCCTCCTTCTTTCCTTTTGCCTTTACCTTGCCCTTGCGCTTTCCTTTTCCCCTCCCCTTGCCCTTATTACCCTTGCGCGAGGGTGGCACCCAGTCCCCATCATCATCATCTTCACTCCTAGAGGCCTATAGTAAAGAGAGAGAGAGAGAGAGAGAGAGAGAGAGAGAGAGAGAGAGAGAGAGAGAGAGAGAGAGAGAGAGGGAGGGAGGGAGGGAGGGAGGGGAGGGGGAGAGATGCCTTCAATGTCGAATTTTCGACGCTCAGACGCTGCAGATATTCTTTGTCGATTTGTCTTTGATGAGCTAAATAAAGTGACCACTCCCTGTCAAACTGTGTGACCTATCAGAGGGAGCGTATGAGGGGGTATAGGAGGGGGTATATATACAGGGGTACGAAGGTGTACTTTTTCCTGCTTGCCCTTGCGCGGTGCTACGAGGGGCTTTTCTTCGTCGTCTGAGTCAGAGCCCTACAGTGCAGAGAGAGAGAGAGAGAGAGAGAGAGACTGTGAGAGGGATATAGGGATATGAGAGGGTATGAGAGGGGGTATAGGGGTATGAAGGGGTACCCTTTTCTGCTTCCCCTTTGCCTTTTGTTGCTGTTCTTCGTCCTCGTCTGAGTCAGAGCCCTACAGTGCAGAGAGAGAGAGACAGAGGGGGGGGGGGGGGTGGGTATGGGAGGGGGTATAGGGGTATGAAGGGGTACTTGGGGTTTGGACGCGTCGCTAATCTCTGCATACTTCGTTTCCGCCTTGCTACTACAAAAGTATCTATATCAGAGGCTTACCTCAGGATACTGCGCACCGAAATGTAAAAAAAAAAAAACGTAATTTAACTTGGTTAAATCATAGTATTAAGGGAAAGCTTGTTAGGCATATGATTGCTTAAGGCAAAACGTTTGTCTCGACAAGCTGAAACTTTGCTCTTTTTACTTTTTTCAAAATTGTTCAAAAAATTCTGCAGAAAACATCAAAAACACATATTTTTATCCACTTCTCTCCACTTTTCAACATAAAACATTTTTTGCTTCTCCTGCTTCGCCAATGCAAAATAATATTTTTAAAAATTTTAATCACAAACAACTTAATAATCCGGCCGGCCCGTTAAAAACCGAAGGGTTTACCGGGAAAACTACCAGAAAACATCAGTTTGGTGGGTTTTGGTTGTTCTTAAGAGCTCTTAAGCACTCTTTTCTCATTTCCCCCTCTGATTCAAGCGCAGTTTTATTCAAAAATTATCGGACTGGTATCGACGGTGTGCCATGGTACCATTTCTCTTCTCATTCCTGCTTGAAATAATGAAAAAGTCTATGGTTACCATGTATCTTTTAGCTATATTTCACAGATATGATTTTCAATTTTTCTAATAGGATCAAAGCATTTTATCGCATGTGTGATATATCTCAATACCATCCCTAGGCCCCCTTTCCATAACTACACTTATCTCTTTGTTATATTTTCCCCCTGGGAGATAGGTCACAAAAACATTCACACTTGAAAATTTCATGGTTTGAAAATAAAATGTTTTATTTTTCCAAGAGGACCCAAGCTCTTTATCAAACATGTGATATGTCTAAATACAATGTCCTTGGGTACTCTTTCTTTAGCTGCACTTATTTCTTCAATACCCATTTTCTCTGGGGAAATGCATCACAAACACCTTCACAAAATCTTTTCACTCAAACTGTTTTTGTCACTTTTTAGTCACTTTTACATCTACTATCTCACCTCAGTTTAGTGTGTTCTACCTTCCAGGTTTAAGGAGATATGCCCATGCATTTGCTTTCATATAAATATTTTTTTTCTTGCATGTAAACACTTAATTCAATTTTTGTATTTTTTGGATAAACATCAAAACGTAGCTTTTTATGTGTACGTGTTTAGAAGGCAAGACGTTTCTTCCCAGACCAACAATTATGTATATTTCTTCTTCAATACAATGAATCAAGACTTACCTATTCACATGTCGAGGAGCACATCTGTCACGCTGTTATTTGCCCCTTCAAAGATTGGTTTTTTGTATTTGCAGTAAATGCTGAAAACATACATTTTTATACGCATGTGTTTGGAAGGCAAGACGCTATCACCTAGACAAACCACTTTGCTCATTTCTTTTTCTAGCCAAGGGGTCAAGATCTATCTATTTTTATATTCATACACATGACATCACTATGTCATTCAACCATTCAAAGTATGCATTTTGCGCCTTTCAGCGAACATCAAAATTAGGTTTTTTACACACATGTGTTTGGCACGCAAGACTTTTCTCTCGTCACCACCCACTATGCATAATTCTCCTTCGACACCATAAGTAAAAAATGTTTTCTTGCATGTTCATGGATGTAACTTTCATTACATCATTCGACGCTTCAAAGTATGCTTATAACATAAAAAACTAATTTTTTTAAATTTTAAGTGATTTTGACATGATGTATCATCTAAGCCAGTACGTATACATATAATAGCATATTGTATTTTTCTCATACTGCCAGGGAGCTACTTTAATTTTCATTTCAACATCAAAGAATGCTTATGTGGGTAAGAATCTCCTACTCACAAAACTTAAAAATATCAAAGAACACAAAATATCAAAGAACACAAAATTTCAATTTTGGTACGTGCCTTCATTGGAAGAATCAAAGGCAGGTTGGTACAAGCAAGACATGTCTCTTTTTCTCCTTGGACCAGTCAAGCGGCCGAAGGTTATTCCGTGTGTCTCGTCTGTAGACCGTATCCGCAGCCATTTCTCTTTTCGAACAGACCCTGCCAGTGCCAACCGAATTTATAGACGCCTGCTATCCTGCCACTGTAAAGATTGTCTGGCAAGAGAATGGGATCGCTGTCGGAACAGTTAAGTAGTGGGTCAATGGAGATGCCTTTTCATTGAGAAATCTCTTCCATCCAGGTCTATCTTACCTTTCCGTATTTGTAAGTAATGTTACATGTTTTTTATGTTTATTGCACATGTGTATATATAGCGCTCGATTGTTACTATATTTATGCATTTATTATATTTGTGCACATATCAAATTGTAATATATGTGAATTTGTTTTGAATTTGTAGTGGTGGTGTGACCAAAGTCTCAAGGCATGGGATCCAATCGCGGATGAGTAAAATCAGGCAGGAGATGGCCGAAACAGCTAAAATTGACGATTGCGTCTTGCTGCAAGGTTTAGAGGATGATATATTCCCATGGTTTCCAGCAAAAGTCATCCTGCCAGTATTCAAGCACGCCGGCAAACCGACAGTGACAGAGCTTGGTGTCCGTATGGTGAAGGGAGGAAAGTACCTACGAGTTTGTTTCTACGAACGGCGGCCTGCTACCGCTGCAAATCTATTTGCTCTGCAAGTGTGATAGATGCAGAGGCAGTTATATTTGCAGGCACTGTGGAGCTGGTGGAGGTAGGTAGGCGCAGTGCAAGGTTGGCGCGCGGGCAGGCAGGTTCCTCCCGTCTCGTGACAATAAGCGATTTCAACAGCGTGGATGAACTGGCACTGGAAAACCTTGCAGATACTAACTTTCAGCAAGTAGCTGATTCAGGGGACGCCTCTGATTGTGAAGAAGCAGTTGCAGGCGGTAAAGCTGAAGTCAACCAATCTGACACTGAATCAAGTGATGATGAGCTTGACCCTTCCGGCGGTGGACGCAGGCCCATGGATATATTAATAGAATACATATAGTGTTCAGAGCCCTAGCTTACAAATTTATTGATAGGATGGAATCCATGAATTTGTTGACAGCCAGAACTTTGTTTTTGATTTTCTTTACTGTCCGACCTTGGCACATCTTGCACATGTAAATTGTAAACTATTAAAAAAAAATTACATCAGTTCATGTCGTGTGCAGTGCTCACTGCAGAATCTAAACTTAGCAGGAATTCAATATACATATTTATTTATTTGTTATAATAAAATATATAGATTTATAACTTGAATGTTAATATAAAAACATCAAGCAAAATCGGTTTTTCAGTGTATATTAAAAAAAAATTCGCCTCGCGGCGAGCCCTTAAATTTCACTTCTGGTGCGCACTGCAGTATTAAGCCCAGAGCAAGGAAAGGCATGAACACATAGAATTCATACCACGCCTCTCATACCCTGCCTTCTATGTGTGTAAGTAAAAATGCAAGTTACTTTTCATGGAATGCTATCTTTGCCTGCTCTGGTACATCAGGATCCTGGCGAACAAGAAACCAAGCCAAAAATATTATTCGGTAGTTCTTCGTCTGGGTCTGCCACAATGCTGCCTTTTCCTTTTCTTTCTCTAAAATCGTCTTCGGACACTGCAGGTGTGCCCCACAACGCAACAGCATCATGAGAGGGGATTTTTCCTTCCACCCAAAAGCATCTTTTGCAAGAGATTCCTTACTTGCCTCTAACATCTTAAGCTCTTCCACGCTAATTTTCTTAAGCTCAGCATCGCTGAGCCAGTCTAAGCCAACAAGGACACCTCGCCCCACCATGCCCGGCACCTTCTCGTCAAGCTGCACAGTATCAAACACATAACAGGGTATATACAAGGGTATAGGACGTAAGAAGGTATGAGAGAGGCGGGGTATGAGAGGGGTATCACAGGCGGGGTATGGGGTATGAGCGGGGTATGAGAGGGGTATCACAGGCGGGGTATGTGGTATGAGCGGGGTATAAGGGTACTACCGAGACTAATGCGACGTCCACAGCGGGAAAGTGTTTCAGAACGGCACCACGCAGCTCTTTTCCTTCATGACGCATTACCCAATTCCATCCGTCCTTGTTCTTGCCGTCACTGCCCCCCTCACCTTTTGCTTCTTCGGTGCCGTCCTCATTTTTTGAAGGGCTCTCTAACAGTACTTTCTTGCGCTTATTGCTGTCACTGCCCCCTCACCTTTTTTTTTGCTTCGGTGCCGTCCTCACCTTTTCTTGGGCTCTCTAACAGTACTCCCATACCCTTCTTTGGTACAGCAGACAATGATGCCGATGTAGAAACGATGGTCAAATCCACCTGCTCCTGCCCTTCCTCTGTCTGTACTGTCGGCTCTTCCTCTGCGTCCTGCTTCCCCTTCTCTCTCTCCCTCTTTGATGTCGATTCCGCCCCCCCTTTTATTGTTTTCTCTTTCTGTGTCTCTTGTTTTTCTTTCCTGGTCTTTGGTTCTCTTGGTTTCTCTTTCTTCAATGTTTTCTCTTGCTCTTTTTCTTCAGGATGTTGATTTGTTTTTTGCTCTAACGTTGACTTCTTGCCTTTCTGAATCTTTTTCTTCCCCTTCCCTCCCTCCTCCTCCTCGTCCTTGTCATCCTCACTGTCCGTATCCTCCTTACTCTCGTCGTCGCTCTGGCCAGGCTGGACAGTGGCGCCCTTCACGATTTCGTATTGGCCGATATGCTC
>WBZZ01000597.1:220000-227500 GCA_019918135.1 Paulinella micropora
TATTTAACTATGAGGTCGCATTGGTACTTCTTGCTACTGGCATGGAGAATAAGCTGGTGTAGACAAAAAAAGAAAATAAACCTCATCCGTTTATATTTGGTGCGGCCCCAGAAACTCTAGCACTTTATTTAACAAGCCCCCAATTTCTGTGAATTGGGGTATGGGTGGGGTATGGGAGGAGTAATATAAGTCCTTGCGTAAATTCAAACAGATTCCATGCGGCCCCAGACGTATGCAGATAAGAAATCATGCGAAACTTGTTAAAATGCATGCTGCACGTACCAGTCAACAGTATTTACTTACTGTAATTTAGTAGTACATGCTCATGTATTTTATCATATGCAGCTGAGTCTCCTTGGCGACAAACCAGAAGCTGGCATCATCAGCGTCTTCGCCATCTTGCCTTTCTCCTTGAAACTTAAACCCTAGCACTTTATTCAACAAGCTCCCAATTTCTGTGTATTGGGGTATGGGAGTTGTAATAGTATGAGGTCGCATTCGTATTTTTGTCTGTGCAGGTTCTCCTAATGCCACGTATGGGGTATGAGGGGTATGAGGCCGCAATGTCGCATCCAACATAGCTAAGTAGTACCCCTCATTAGTACAATTTATGCAACATATGACTTAGTTATGTTGGATAAATTGTTCGGGACAGAAACCTTAGCACTTTATTCAACAAGCTCCCAATTTCTGTGTATTGGGGTATGGGTGGGGTATGGGAGGGGTTTGGGTGGGGTATGGGAGGGGTAATATGAGGTCGCATTCGTATTTTTGTCTGTGCAGGTGCCATGTCGGCCAGGAAGCTGCGTCGTGCCCACAGGGAAGCCAAGGAGCGCGTCGCCGGACGCCTGCATGGAGGCAGGGAGGAACGGGGCCGATATCAGCCGTACACGCGATTATCTGTATTGATTGGTCGGGCTATGGGAGAGCATGGTGGCGTGACCATTGCTGAGGCGTTCGAGCTGGTGATGAGATGGAAAGAGAAGCACCCTTCCGTGTCCAAGACTGCTGCGATTAAGTTATGGGACATCCTAGGAGTGTTGATTTGCCCGGACGGAATTAATTGGCCCAATCTCCAAACACTGATCCATGACATTCGGGAGGTTGCAGGAACCGGGGGGTTCGAAAAATTGGAAGTTTGCAGGAACCAGTGTCAGGAAGGATTGTATTGGAGGCACAGAAGTGGCTTGGAAGCCTGCCAAACCTGTCGACGCCCCAGGACTGACGGGATCAGCTTTTATCACAGGAAGTAATCTCTATCTCCCGCCATACCCAATTATACCCTCTAACTTATACCTTCGGTAGTTGTTAAGGCGAAGATGAAGGAAGATAAGATTTTGTCACATTCTTAGCTTCCCTAATTTTGACTTATTATATTCATTTTTTCCTCGCTGATAATTATCTTCTATCCTCAGCAGTAATTTTTTCAGCAATATTTTTTCGCTGCCGCTAAAAACCGGAGGGGGGGGTATGACCCATACCCTCGTACGGGAAATGGATTACATGTAACCTTGCAATTGCTTTGTACTTATTCTCTCATATGCTTTTCTTTACTAGTCACCACCGCATGTTGTGTGTGTGAATTTGCTCCCCTTGCTCCCTCTCATACGCCCTCACAAACTCTCTCACTGTCTGTGGTAAAGTTCTTACCTCTCGCCTTGACCAGCCTCCCCCCTTTTTCTTTGCACGTGTAATATGCATATGACGATGAAGAGAGAAAGCTTCCTTCCCACTTGGGAGCCTTGTCAGGCTCATCTTCATGAACATTCACAAGGTGGGCAGGCATGAATGTGGAATCTGGTGTGAGCTCTCTCCCTACTGCCCCCTCCCAAACTACCATGACTTTGTCTGCCTGTTTCTCTGGTTTGCTATGCTCTCCCACATACTTTGCTACCCTCATCTGCCTCTACGCTCACAATGTAGTGTGTGTGTTGTGCCCCCTCTGGTTGGTCTTGTGCGATGTCTTCTGCTGTTTCTATCGGTCTGTCTATGCATATTTCTTTGTGTTGTGTCAGAACAAGTTTGACTCCATGTTTTGTGATGGTGTCTGTGAGTGCTGTCTGTCCTGGGTGCTGTGTTTCCCATGTTTTTATCTCTCTTTTTGTTTTCTTTCTCTTCCCCTCACCAAACCTCAAATGTTGTGCTTTATTGTGTTTATTCCATCTATATGTCATAGATGCATGATCTGCTTTCAGTAACAAGTTACCGAAAGCAGATGCATCCAGGATATGGATGCCAAAGCGGTGGGGTGTGTTGTGAGTTATCTCTATGCTATCTGCAAGAGCAGGTGGGGTTGTGAAAGCACGAGTGAAAGAGGACAGGTTAAAAGGAACAGGAACATGCTGTTTGATACTCCAACTACCCTTGTCGGAAGGCGCCCAACCCTTTAACTTTGCACAAATAGCGTCAAATACTAATCTATGCCACTGCGTAGCACTTCCACTCGGCAAGGAGGCTAAAGTAGTTAGATTAACACTTTTTTTTTACTCTGAGCTTGTCTCGTTGCAAAGTCTTTCTGCACTTTCAGGTGAGCCATTGCAATCCGCGCAGCAAGGGTCGGCTGCTTTCCTTTTTTTTTTTTTTTACTGCTTTCTCGATAGTCTATAGGCGTGTACAATGCCTTCGGAATTTTGCTAGGCCTTGCCAGACGGTCACCAGGAATGATCAACCCTTCACAGAAAGGGTCATCGTATTTTCCCCAGTCCAGGGTGCCAATTTTGGTTTCTACTGGGTTTCTTGAACGTGAATTACGCATCATGGTTAGCAGTAAACGTTAGGTGCCCCTATACACAAAAAAACAGTGAAAAACAAGCAAGGTGGACAACGAACAGACCGAAAAACGGAGCAGGTCCTCCTCTCAACCCCAAGGTGGTTCGAAAAAAGGGATTAGCGTTAAGCACGCTGACAACCCCCTTTTACAAAAAAAATTCGGGCCGGAGGGACTAGGTAAAAAGTTACTGGTTAGATGCAAGAATGCTTACTACGCAGGAACCATCATACCTAAATTTATTTTTCTTTTATGTAATATTCAAAGTAATCACTTAAATAAATTAAATCGTACATTGAAATTAAGTGAAAACTTCGCGGTCATTTATTAGACTTTTGATGGGCAGCTAACTACGTATGAATAATATTACTGTGACAGTGAGTGACTAGCTAGCCTCTAGAATTTGACTTGATTTGAAGTCGGCCGGTGTGACTGTATCGGAATGAATACCGTACCGGACCGAAACATTACTTCTATTTTTAGTTCCGTATTAAATGACTATCCTTGAAAGTTACTTTACTTCATTTTCCATTTATTAATATTTGATCAACTGTCATAACTTGTCACGTCTGAGTTGTCACGTTTTCAACTGCCGTTAACAGATCAATTTATTTCCCTCAAGTCACCGGTTAGCTTTTTAGAAAATGTTAACTATTGCCTATTTTCCCCATATCTAAAACTGACTTTATTTCTTTAGACAGCTGAAAGTTTTTCCGGTCCCCAGTCATAATTATTGATAGGCAAATAGGAAACACACCAGGTAAAGTGGCATTTTACTTTATTTTTTGCAGGCTCGACAGGATATAATGCAAGCTAACATGCAAGCTAAGTCTAAAGGTTTTGAAAATTGATGGGAGTAGCATGGCAAAGAAAGATTTTAATGTATTTAACTATTTTAAACAAAATGTATATTAACTGTTTTAAACAAAAAATTTAAAAAAAAATTTGAATTTCTAGCTGTTACAACTGTTTTTCGACCGTTAGCAATATCTGCTAGATCATGAGTGGTTTGGGCTTGCCTGAGCGTGGTTTTTCTTTGTTTTTATGTTGTTTTACATCAAAATCAACGTAATTATATTTAATTTATTAAACTCTAATGATATCACTTCACTTGAATTCAAATTCAAATTCAAATGTGACTAGAAATTTTCAAGTTGGTGACACGGTGGTGGCAGCCACTCACTTATAGTCGTTATACATACTCACCGACTACTTGAACTATGCATGAAATTATATTAATACGAGTTTGTTTAGCATATTTACAATGTTTTTGAAGCATAAAACCGGTGCGGAAGCTTAGAGTTCAGTGTGAGTGACCGTGTTTTACACTAGTCACTGTGACACTCAGCATACTTGCCACTCACTTGTATTCGTTATACATACTCACTGCCTACTTGAAATATGCATGAAATTATATTAATACCAGCTTGTTCAGCATATTTATAATGTTTTTAAAGTATAAAACCGGTGCGGAAGCTTAGAAATCAAATATTCTGAAGGTATTAATATATAAACATTTAATGACTCTCTAGCAACTAGTTGCGACGTCGTCTGCGATCCTGTCTGATCCTGCCTCTGCGGGCTGGTGGTGGAGCAAGGGGACGAGGAGCAGCTGGTGGTAGCCCGAGCTCTGGAGGCCACCAGACATTCGATCCAGCTCCTGTAGTATTAAGTAATAGCTGCTGAGCGGTAATCTGAGCTCTGTCAGCTGTAAACTTAAAGTCAAAAGCTGTTTGATTTCGAAAGCTTTTGATTTTCAAAAAACCAGGTGTATCTGTGGCATCAAAATGGTGGTATTTGTAGAGATCAGGAATACGTTGCACCTTGTGATAGTATTTATCATCTCTACAAATTGTGTCTTGGAAATACAATGCCTTGGCATTGGACAGTTTTGATTCAATCAATCTGCCCAAGTCCCTGGCAGTTTCCCAAATCCCGTCTTCATGGAATGCCATGTAGGCCACCATCTGAGCGATTTTCCCTGCATGAGAGTCGCAAAGGCCCTTGCCATGATTAGATGGCCAGAAATTCCAAGAAAAATATTTTAGCCAAGGATGCTTGACCCGGACAAGGCTAGCCTCGGCAAGAGAACGTCTTTGCTTGTAATGTTTCCTTCCACCATCAGACCATAATATTACTTTTGTTTTCCCAAGCGGCTTGATGATTCTTTCCATAATATCATGCAGCCATTTGCGAAAAAAAGTAATCGTTTTTACTGTCTTTCTCATCTCGGTGAGGCAATTTGTCAACATAGTTCTTTTGTATCCCACCCCTAGCGTCACCAGTTAAAAGAACAGCTATGCTGTCATTCACGTCTTTTGTTTTACCACCACCGACACTCACTCTCAAAAAATCAGTAACCATCAACACACATTGTTGATCATTTCTGACTTTTTCCAAGTCGTCATCAAAACACTTCATGTTTTCTTTCGCTTGGAAGTGATGTTCAGCTTTTTGAATTTCTCTCTACAAAAATCTCTTCTCTTTTTCTTCCTCCTCACTTAATTCTCTCACTCCATCTGCCTCTTGCACCTCAGCTAATCTAGCTATTTTACCCTTATATTCCCGACAAGTCGGGCACTTTCCCCAAACTTTAGTTGCCCTATCCTCTACCCAATATTGGTTGTGTAAACGTGTACACTGTGGGAGAAGGGGAGGGTGAATTAATTCTTTAATTTTGGAGTGCGGATGGAAAAGGAACTGTCCAAATTTTCTTGACCAAAAGCAGCGAAGATCCGTGAAGCTGAACCCGGCTCGGGACTTGTTATTGTAAGCTGGCGTCCTATATTAATAATTTAATTATTTTCAACTACTAGAGTAAAAACGCAAGAACTTTCTCCTAGCTTCAACTTCATGCCATGCTTGCTATTATAAGAAGATAAAAAAGAATCAAACATGGCATGAACTTGTAGCTTAAAAGTGGGAGGCCACATACTTGGCACTCCGTGGTTAAAAAAAAAAAAAAAAAAAAAAAAAAAAAAAAAAAAAAAGAAAAGAAAAAGACCGCACTCCATGCTCGCAACGCGCAACCCACAGCTGCATCGGCTCGTCGGGATTGTAGAGGGGATTATCAGGCTCGATAAGCGGATCCGCCTGGCAGCCACAATCTCCTGACCCTACCCTTAGCCTCCTCTTCAGCATGGAACCCCACCTCAGTTGGAACTCAAAAAAAGCGGCCTTCGTATCCTCCTCCTCCTGCAGAATTGCTAAATTTTTTTGAAGCCGTTGCGGCTGGTCCTCAAGCTTCGGGCTGACGTCGAATACCACCGGAGGGGAAAGAGAGCTGGGGCGGGAGTGGACAACGGAGGAGCCACGGTTGCAGACGTGCCTGTAGCTATAGGATGCCTTCTCGACATGGTAGGTTGGGGGGGCTGCAGTTGTCGCACCTCCAGACGTCGGTATCTCGGCCTCAAAGGCCACCTCCAACTGCGACTGCGTTCGCTTCAACTTGCGCTTCTCTTGATGCTGGTATCCCTCTTCATTGCAAATGGCAGAAGCTATGGCCTGCACAAAAAAAAAAAAAAAAAAAAAAAAAAAAAAAAAAAGAAAAAAAAGAAAAGAAAAGAAAAAAAAACAAACAAACAAAAAAAAGAAAGAAAAACAAACAAACAAAACAAAAACCATACATGAGTACAAGCAAACAAAGAAACGAATTACCGGCAGAATTTGTTTGTAGTAAACGGGGAAGGAGGCGTACTCGTCGTAGAGTTTACTGACCGTGACGCGCTCAACGAACTCCGTACCGGACCGAATGTGGCGATCATGTGATGGGTGAAATTTTGAAAGGTAATACTCGAGCCCAAAAGAGTCCATACCTAACTCTAACGCGATAGGATCATAGTCAAGAGGTGTGGTCTGAAAGGACATACCTATAAACGAACTGAAGACCCGCCCCCCCTCTTTAAGACCTAGCCAATTTTCCGAAATTTCACTGAGCTTAAACAGCTGCTGTACCTCTCCAAGCAAAGCACGCACATGAGCAGGCACTGTGTTAGGAGTCACTGTAGGCAGACCTTGAACGTCCTGTACTACCCTACATACTACAGCAAAGCCCCACTGGGCCAACTCACACATGGGCGATGCCGCCCCAACATCCCCAAAAAGCTGTCCTGCCTCACTGCCTAACGACGTTAGGATTTTATCTATTGCAGAGATGGTGGAGGAAGGATTTTCTGGACTTCTAACTTTAGACTTTGCTTCCTCCTGAAAAGATATGTGTAGGCCGTCCTGAATGTCTCCCCTCACTCTATCTAACACTACACAACTACCTTTTGACTCTCGCTGTGATAGTAGGCGGAAGAAGGCGCAGGAGGGGCAGGTAGGTTGGGGGAAGATGGCTGGGCAGATGAACTCCCAGTCGAGGCAACCGTTGGCGATGCTTCCACGAGGCCGAGTGCTGCCCTCGCCTACAAGCAGCAACACCAACCAAAAAAAATGAGGTGCAATCTCATGAAAACAGTGGCAAGTTTTGAAAAAAAGCAACGCAACAAACCTTGTCTTCCCATCTCTTCTTCTCCGCTCGGCGGTCCTCCCATGTTGGGAGGCGCCTTTTGGACATGCGAGTCTGATATCAAGGCAACAAGTGGTAAAAAAAAAAATGAATGCATGGGAAAAGTGTCATTGCGGAAGCAACAAATCAATACAAAAATAGCTTGTGTGTACGAGGGCAACACAGCAAAGGCAACAAGAACCACATTCACCACATCATGGCAACGCAAAAAGTTGACAAGTGC
>WBZZ01000597.1:237500-245071 GCA_019918135.1 Paulinella micropora
TTTTATGAAAGAACAATTATTTTTGAAATATGTCAACTTTTCTTGTGGTAAATAATTTTCTTGTGCTTTATTAATATCCTGTCACCTAATCATAATAAAGAGTGGTTGTCTCCTCTTGCAGTAACACGCTCACCCAGCCCTGTAACACCCCCTGCTCCTTCCACCCCTAATGATAACCATTCAGACGTCTACTCAGACTAGGAATAGTAAGCAGTGCGTGAACTTGTGACGGTAATAAACATATAGTGTAGTTGTTATACATATTTACACACCACTTGGTATATTAATAAAATTATATTACCGGCAGCTTATTCAGCGTGTGCGTGAACTTTAGCAAGCTTAAAACCGGTATTGAAACATAATATTCATAGTGCATCATGCGGTCACACATTCGTAAAAAAAAGTCACAGTATTAATATTAATAACTAATACTGCACGGCCGGACGATATTAATAGCAAATATTAATGTATTAATGTAATTCAGAAAGAGAGCACATAAATTTAATGATTTAACTGCTGTACGATTGTTTCCGGACGCTGCACTACAAAGTCCCACGTCTCGCCTGGCTCCCGGCGGTCGTTGGTGCAAGTTTTTTGCATGTGACTCAGCACGCGGCCTTCTTGAAAAAAGTCTTGCCGCACCACGAGCACACAAAGTTCTTGTCCCGTACCACCACTCCCTGTTCTACAAGCAGGCGGGCGATGCACTGCTTAGTCATCATCTCCATTAAAAACTGACTACGTCTGCTGTTGGCGCGGAAAAATTTTGGCCGTTGTGATTGTTATTTTGTTCCAACGATTCACATGACGCCCAATGAATTATGACTTATGACGACACAGAAAGTCTTTGGTGTGGCAACAACACCAATGAATATATGGTGTGATGAAGTTGTTCAAATAAGTGGGCACACGCATTACGTCCTGCCACTTCACGTCTCGACGCCCACCCCCGATGGGGTCTCGAACAGGCTGCCGGGTTTTGGAGTCACGAACTATGGCCTCTGGGTGATGGGCTTTATTGTCCTTTCCTCGCACGTACCACTCCCCCGACTCCACCTTGGGGTGAAGGGGCTGGGCACTAGTCTCTGTGAGAAGGCGGAAAATCAGGACAGTATATTCCTGCCACTCCCACGCCTGCTGCTCAGTGAAAATAGTGTCAGGATTGTTGAGGATCAGCTACTGGCAGCGCCAGGCTTTCCAAACTGTTTAATACGTTCCCATCTACCTATTTTCATTAGCGGCGAAAAGTCTACTTTGTCCTCTAGCACCTGATTAAAAGGCGCCGTATCACTTTCCCTGACTGATGGCCTTTAAATTCAAATAATTTTGCACCCTCTGATGACTTAGTGATAGTGATTGTAACACCGTACACGCCCACACCGTGCAATATACTGTCAATGTAAGTAATAATGTCCTCCTTCTTTTTTGGTGCACCCTCTGGCCCTTCGAAGGGCCAAAACACTTGACATTCGCCCTCCATTATTTCCTTCAGTAATTTTTCAAAACAATCGGTCATGCACCCGCAACTTTATGTGCAGTAAGTCTGGTATTATGTCTTCCACCTCAACAAACCAAAACAATGAGTCCTCCTTCCTCCTGCCATCCTGATCGTCGTCATTTCTATATCTAGTTACTGGCCATCTCTTCCTTGAGTTTCCCCTTTCGTTCTTCGTGCATTTACAGTAGAGGCAGAAGTAAGTGCTGCCGGCGTCTTTGTGTCCGGAAACCTGTAAATTCCACGACGTGTCCCCTATCTGGAAGAAACGAACGGGAATTGTTTTGTCTAGTGACGGGGAATGCCAGCCCGACAAACCCAACGCTGCCATGTCCTTCAACGTCGGCATGACCCTCTCCAAGGCGTCATACTTCTCGGGCACCTTGCATTGAGCTATGGTGAAGAGTCCCGCAGTAGAGGTTGGGAACGGAAAAATATCGAGAAAAGTACCGTCCTTATCTGCAGCTATAAACTTTAAAGCTACAATTATTATTTTATGTCTACTACCTACCTTAGCTCCATCACCTGCTATCGCTATCCTTAGCTCAGCTATCTTACTAGCTTCACCTAACTTACTAGCCAAATAAGTCTTATCTGCACTTGCTAAAATCTTGCCTAAATCTGCTGTTACACACTTGTTATCATTACTAAGCCTTAACTTGTATGCCTCTTGTGCTTGTGGCTCTAACTCATTCCTTCTCCTATTCTTGAGCATGGTGCCTGTTATGTATGGATGCTTGCTAGCAGCTAACACTTCTGTCACTTCTTTCTCACTAGCGTTATGTTGCATCATGTAATAACACTCTGTCTATTGTCTCCCTAATTTCCTCAGCTGTGAGCTCGTCTCTCTCTACAAAGCTAGCAAATGCGCTCCCAACTCTTTCATCGCCTCCTCCTCTATCCTTCTAAATCTACTGTGTGTCTCTGCCTGAAACCTAAGCTCCTGTATAAGTGTCTTCTTTTCTTACCTCTTACCTTTCTCGTTTTTCTTTTCCCTAACCTCTGGTGTTGCAAGTGTGAAGTAGTCTTTATGGTCTCTCTTGTGCTGTGTGTATGTCTGTCTACGTCTGGCCGCGTGATGTGAATGTGTTGACTATTCTATGGTGTTGTGGCACTCCTAATCTATCTTTCTCTACATCTACACTCTCCTCCCTCTCTGTCTGTCCCTCCTCCTCACTCTCTGGTTCTGTCTCTTCATCTTTCTCTTCCTTTTTCTTTCTTCTTGCCTCTTGGCTCTTAAGTCTCTTTGCTGCTTTGGCCGCTTGTCTGAACGGTTTGCCTTTCGTTTTGCAGTGTCAGATTTGGCCACACGCGCAGAACACTTATTCCTTCTTCCCCAACCATTGTTTCTTGGCTTTGGACGCGGCATGAAAGTAGGAAGGGGACATGTCGGTGGATTTGAAATGATGTGTCGGCTTGGAAACTGAAAAAATGCGATATCAAAAAAATATGGTGGGATCACGGGAAATGGCTCTTCGATTCCCAGTGTGTCCCTGCGGGCCGGCTTGAACATTTGTTTAAAAAAAGTTGAAAAAGTGGCTATCTAAAGCTTACGAACCACAAGCTTTAAAAAAAATTAAAAATATTGCTGTTGACATTCAAGACAACAAAAAAAATTGATTTTTCTGTTTTGGTTGGAATTTCAGTTTTGGTTGGAATTTTGATTTTGGGTGAAAATTTGAATTTTTCAAATTAACTGCTATATTCGTCCGCAAAATATCGTAAATTTTCGCGAAATGTTACCGTTAAATTTGAAAATTTGAATTTTTGTCACAAAAATGAAAAACTGTCACAAAAATGAAAATCTGACACAAAAATGAAAAACTAATTTTTGTTGTTGTCTTGAATGTCAACAGCAATATAAGTAGAAAAAGAACAACTTAAATAATTCCTCACTCTAGTTTTCAGTGATTTTTTTAACATTCACCATAGTGCTTAAAAAAAAAAAAACTTACTAAATCAGAACGCCTGAGCCTTCTCTTTAATCATACAGTATGCACTCAATATATACATATTATTGATATTATTGCAGTGCGGACTCAATCAATATATGTGTTAGTAAATAAATAAAACAGTATTAAAAAATATATTTTAGTTCAAACTCCTTAGAGCGCATCGCCGATTTCACTGCGTTTATTTACATGCTAACTACATATGTATTAATAATATAATATAGCAACTGAGGAGTCCTCAGGTCCGCGGAGTGCTGCAGTAAAACAGCGGCTTGCGTAAAGAAAAAAAAATTCAAAAAATTATTCGAAGTTCAAGTTGTTTGATTGCATATTGAGTTCTACCGAGGCTGATGTTTTTTTTTGCGCATATGCGCGTCTGTAGCACCTAAGACCCCCCCCCCCCCCCCGGGCCACCTTCCCCACCACCACCACGGTGGCCACCAGGTGACCACCAAACAAAAACTGTACATATTATTACTATAATACTCTGATGGAGAGGAGAGAGACTCTGATAAAGAAAGAGATACAGAGAAAGAAAGAAAGAGAGAGAGAGAGAGAGAGAGAGAGAGAGAGAGAGAGAGAGAGAGAGAGAGAGAGAGAGAGATTCAAAGCGACTTACAAAGTTACAGTCAGTTACTACTAGGGCGGCGGCCCGGGCCCTAAGTTCACAAAGGGAAGTAGTATTGCGAGTTTGTACCGTGCAGCCTCTTCAAGCCAGTCAAACATTTTTAAAAACACCGTGGCAAACCGTGACACTGATATTTATTTAAATTAAATACTTGCCATCGTAAGAATAGAAAATGAAAGTACAGATAGCGAGGGAAATTAAAACGAAAGTGTGTAAAGAAAGTCAATAAACGGAAAAAAGTGAAAGGGGAGATAAAAAGGAAGGCGAAAGAATGGAAGACAATACTGGGAAGAGGTAAAAATTATCCAGTATAATTTTGTTTGCTGGGGGGGAAAAAAAGAAACACATCCGAACATAATATCTAACACATCAGCCTTTAGCCGCGTCCGCCAAACTTTTGTACTTCTTAAGCAAAGTCTTAGCCAGCACAGCCACTTTGGAGTCACTGTGCCCTCTGTACCGATTGACCTCTTTTCCTATCTTGGTCAGTCTCAGATCTTCCATCGTCATCTTGTGCTCGCTTAAAGTGGCCAATACCTAAAGAAAATAATGAATTTTCTACCAGTACTGTAACGTCCATGCAATATAATATACAGAAAAACAGATGGATAGTTGGCTGGATAGATAGATAGATAGATAGATAGATAGATAGATAGATAGATAGACAGACAGATAGATAGATAGATACACAGACAGACAGATAGATAGATAGATAGACAGATAGACAGATAGACAGACACAGACACACAGACAGACACACAGACAGATAGATAGATAGATAGATAGATAGATAGATAGATAGATAGATAGATAGATAGAATTTACCTTCGTCGCTTCTTGCGCATCCAAGAACTTTCCCTAATATATATACATATATATATATATATATATGTATACATATATATATACAAAATTACATACATACATACATACATACATACATACATGCATGCATGCATGCATGCCTTGCATGCATGCCATGCATGCATGCCATGCATGCATGCAATACATGCAATGCATGCAATGCATGTGCTATGCATGCAATCCATGCATGCCATGCATGCATGCATATATGAATGTATATATGTATGTATGTATGTATGTATGTATGCATGCATGCATACATACATGCATAATTGCATACTTGCATACATACATACATACATACATACATACATACATACATACATACAAACATACAAACATACAAACAAACATACATACATACATAAATACATACATACATAAATACATACATACATACATACATACATACATACATACATACATACATACATACATATTGCATGCATGCATACATACATACATCATACATACATACATACATAGATACATACATAGATACATACATAGATACATGCATACATACATACATACATACATACATACATACATATATACATACAGTAAACAACAACAACTACCAACAACAACAACAGAAGAAAAAAGAAAAGAAAAGACAAGAAAAGAAAAGAAAAGAAAAGAAAAAGAAAAAGAAAAAGAAAACCTCCTTCGGCTGAAATTTGATGATGATTTTGAACAGATAGAAAGACAGATACACAGATAGACAGATAGAGACAGATAGACAGATAGACAGATAGACAGAAAGATAGACACCTCCTCCGCCTGAAGTTTGGTGGTTAGCTTAAACAGGTCGGCGCGGCTCAGGTTGGTGTTGCGAGATACAGGCCCGGCCGCGCCGGACACTTTTCGCTTGCCTGATATGGATCAAACATGATAAAATTATATATCCGTAGTGTAGTAGTGGTGATAGTAATTTTAGTAGTAGTAGTAGTAGTAGTAGTAGTAGTAGTAGTATTAGTAGTAGTAGTAGTAGTAGTGGAGAGAGAGAGAGAGAGAGAGAGAGAGAGAGAGAGAGGGAGAGAGAGAGAGAGAGAGAGAGAGAGAGAGAGAGAGAGAGAGAGAGAGAGAGGGAGAGAGAGAGAGAGAGAGAGAGAGAGAGAGAGAGCGAGAGTGAGTGTGTGTGTGTGTGTGTGTGTGTGTGTGGGAGAGAGAGAGAGAGAGAGACAGAGAGAGAGAGAGAGAGAGAGAGAGAGAGAGAGAGAGAGAGAGAGAGAGAGAGAGAGAGAGCGAGAGAGAGAGAAAGAGAGAGAGAGAGAGAGAGAGCGAGAGAGAGAGAGGACAGACCAAGAACGACATTGTTTGGGTCGATGCCCTCATTGATGTCCCCCTCCAGTTTCCAAAATAGGTCAGGTTGTCCTTCGCAAAACATGCATGTTCATAGCATCTTATGCTTTATCATTATATGAGACTTGTCACTATTATTGTCAATAATAATAAAATGAATCAAAACAGGAGCAACTAATTGCTTTAAGAGAGAAAAAAAAAGAGAGAAGCGAAGAGGAAGAAAGCGAGAGAGATAGGGCATTGAAGGAGGGAAGGAGAGGGGAGAGAGAGAGAGAGAGAGAGAGAGAGAGAGAGAGAGAGAGAGAGAACCTGCTTTGTGCCAGGCCAATTTCTCTTCTGTGCTTTTACTCTTCCTACGCATACACAGACACAGATAAAGACATATATACTCTCTCTCTCCCTCTCTCTCTCTCTCTCCCTCTCTCTCTCTCTCTCCCTCTCTCTCTCTCTCTCTCTCTCTCTCTCTCTCCCTGCCCCCCCCCCCCCCCCACCTACCCCCACACCCTCTTCTTCTTTTCCTCCTCCTCTTCCTCCTCCTTCTCCTCCTCCTCCTCCTCCTCTTTCCTCCTCCTCTTTCCGCCTCCTCTTTCCTCCTCCTCCTTCCTCCCTCCTCCTTCCTCCTCCTCCTCCTTCCTCCTCCTCCTCCTTCCTCCTCCTCCTTCCTCCTCCTCCTCCTTCCTCCTCCTCCTTCCTCCTCCTCCCTCCCTTCCTCCTTCTCCCTCCCTCCTTCCTCCTTCTCCCTCCCTCCTTCCTCCTCCTCCCTTCCTCCTTCCTCCTCCTCCCTTCCTCCTTCCTACTCCTCCTCCCTTCCTCCTTCCTCCTCCTCTTCCCTTCCCCTTCCTCCTCCCTTCCTCCTTCCTCTTTCCTCCTCCTCCTCCTCCTCCTCCTCCTTCCTCCTTCGTCTCCTCCTTCCTCTTTCCTCCTCCTCCTCCTCCTTCCTCCTTCGTCTCCTCCTTCGTCCCTCCCTCCGCCCCTCCCTCCCGTCCTCCCTCCCTCCCTCCCTCCCCTCCCCTCCCTCCCTCCCCTCCCTCCCTCCCTCCCCTCCCTCCCTCCCTCCCTCCCTCCCCTCCCTCCCTCCCTCCCTCCCCTCCCTCCCTCCCTCCCCTCCCTCCCTCCCTCCCCTCCCTCCCTCCCTTCCTTCTCCTTCCTTCTTCTTCTTCTTCTTCTTCTTCTTCTTCTTCTTCTTCTTCTTCTTCTTCTTCTTCTTCTTCTTCTTCTTCCTTCTTCCTTCTTCCTTCTTCCTTCTTCTTCTTCTTCTTCTTCTTCTTCTTCTTCTTCTTCTTCTTTCTTCTTCTTCTTCTTCTTCTTCTCTATCCCTCCCCCCCCC
>WBZZ01000598.1:0-20000 GCA_019918135.1 Paulinella micropora
TTATACTTATGTTGTATCCAGTAATAATACCAACATAGAACCAGAAGATGGCAAATTAACATTCAGTGTTTCAAATAACGGAGGTATTCAACCGCGATTTATATTTGATGGTGATACCCGTATTCACGAGGTAATGGGGTTTGATAGAAACTCAACATATTTCTTTGCTAATGATTTTATTAAGTCGCCTAATGTAATTATTTTGACAGGGGAAAAAACTCTGTATCTTCAATCGGACTTAGTGGGGGAAGGTGATAATCATGTGCTACAGGAAATATACACGGCGAATGATATTCCATTCGGAGCCGTTATATACGACGGAAGTGGGTCTGAGTATGGTAAGAAATTATCCACCAGTTCAAATAATGTATATAGGTTTTATCTTACAGACGAAAACGACCAAGCAATTAATCTTAATGGGTTAGGTATTGTTATGACATTATCAATTTACAGAGAGACTAATTATTTTAATTTATTTACATCATTTTTCAATTTGTTGAAACAGAGATAAATAATTATTTTTGATTTAATTATTTTTTTTTCTATGAATATATTCTTGTGAATTAGCAAATAATCTCAACTGTCTAAAAAATCAAAAAACAAAATGCCAACTCAACACGGAGGAGAATTGGACTTTTCTAGAACTGACTACATCAGTGCTTCGTATCGTTTGAATAAACTTGCTCCACGTGAGGGCTCTGGAACCTTTGAGGTCACCACTGCTGGCGGACAAGAACGATCATTTGACCTTATCAGTCGCCCGTTCAATCTCGCCCGCTCTTATTTGAGTTTTACTTATACTCTTAGAACAGGTGGTGCTAACATTTATAGTAGAATTTTTATGGACTGCCTTTCATCCATTAGACAAATTCAACTTCAGACCCGTAGCGGTGTTTATCTGTGCGACCTTAACCATCTCGGGACGGTTACTAAAATGCTTTGGAAGCCCGAGATATCTTTGAAGGATTTCCTTGACCTTCCTAATCACGATATTACTACTGGATACGGCTGTATGCTTCAAAAGTGTAATGCGAATGGATTGATTAATGTTAGTGCTGTTGAAGCTACTAGAACTAACTTTCGTGCGATGACAGATGGTGCTGATAACGTGGCGGCAAGAACTCTTGCTATGTTTGCTGAACCATCCATTAGTGCTCGTCGTCATAACGATACAGCATTAACTGACGGCACTGGCACACTTTCGCCTGTAAATGTTAATTACAACGAAGCAAAGTATTTGGCAGGTGTTAATGGTGCTGCTGCTATCAATGTGAAAATTCCTTTGAGTATGCTTATTAATACTATTTTTGCTCTTGATAAAACCATTATGTTTCCTGAGATTTTGACTATGCGGATTGTGTGGAGTGCTACTAACAGAGCTAGTTATACAGTGACTAATGGTGCGGCGACTGCTATTAATACTGCGAATGTCGGCTCCGCGGCGACGGCTGTCAGTGCTGATGTTACTAATCTTGCTTTGTTTCTGGCTGTTGAAACTAATCCTGATGTCATTCAATCCATTCAGGCGAAGATTGCTAGCACTGAGGGTATGAGTTTTAACATTGATTATCCTTATGTTTATAAGAACTCAATTGGAGCATCCACAACACAAAATATTATTATGCGATTTGACAGAGGTCATGGTCGCCGTTTGAAGAAGATTTATCACTCAGTTTTTAACAATGAAGAAAATAAGAATACTGCTTATGACCACGATAACAGAGCACAGGCTAAGGTTGTAAATTTTTACACCACACTTGACGGAGCACGACAGCAGGAGTTTAATATTGATACCTCCCTAGAAGAAGACTATATGTATTTGAAATCAAAGATTGAGGGTTCGGCTTTGATGAATGCGGACATATACAAATATAACTGGTTCTGGGTTGATGCTTGGGATAACACTCGTCCGCTGTGGAGCAAAGACCAGAATGAGATTAGCGGGCTTGACCTGTCTATGGAGCGACGATGGGAATTCATTGGGACAACTGCTAATAATGCTCACAACCATTACACCGTGGCCATTACTCAGCGAGAGGTTCAAGTGAAGGCAAATGTTATTACAATTAGTTAAGAAGTAATTATTAATTTTTGATAGTTAATTTTTTTGTTTATATATAGAGATGTCCCACCAGAGAAATTTAATCGCACAAAATCCTGACGGAGATTTCGTAAATGTAAAAGTAGGGCATAATGGTTATCTTGAGACTAATGTTGAAAAAACAGCATTTGGTGAATTAGCAACATCACAATACACACCGATTATACAAGAAACATTTATGTATAATGTAAATACCTCTAAGTGGAACACAAGCACTACTAATGCTACATTAGAGCAAAAGAGTGCTATGGCATATCTAACAACACAGGCAGTTGGAGGTTCAAGATTATTCATTGAAACAAAAAAGAAAATTAAATATCGTGCTGGTATGGGTGTATGTGTCAGATTTACTGCTTTGTGGAATACAAATGAAGCAGGCGGATATTCATCTTATGTAGGTATTGGCGATTCCTTCTTGACGGACGGATTTTTCTTCTCAAGAGAAAGCGGTGTAATGAAAATATACCAATTTAACAACTCCACAGTCATTACCGAGGTTAAACAAAGTCAATGGAATGTAGATAAAGCGGATGGAACCGATTACTTGCCAGCAATTGATTTCAGTAAGGGTAATGTATTTCAGATTAAATATCAATACTTAGGTTTTGGTCAGATATCATTTTATATTGAAAATCCAAACACTGGACAATTTCAACTAGTCCATGCTATACGATATGCCAACAGCAAAACTGCTACATCTCTTAATAATACTACTTTACCATTCTTGGCTTCTTTGGCTGTTGGTGCTAATCCGCAAATCCAAAGCCTTAGAATTGCCAGTGTTGGATGCTTTATTGAAGGAACTGAAATCATAAGAGGTATTCCATTTATTTATGAAAGAACAGCAAATACAACGAATGTAGCAACTCATGCTTTTACTATGAGAAATAATACCAATATTATTGGAAACACTATTGCTAATTATAGTATAGTGTATCCAAGACGGCTAAATATTCTAAATACTGACACTAAAAGTAGCGTAATCATTAAGGTAATAAAAAATGCTACACTTACAGGTGCCGTGTATGCTGAGAACAATACAAATACAAGTCTAGTTTCATTTGATACTACCGCGACTATTGCTGGTGGTAATGTGATTGCTGTTGTATTTGTAAATACTAGTGATGCTCAAAGTATAAATTTTGCCGATTATGATTTAGATGACATGTTGCCAAGCGAAAGGCTAACTGTAACAGCACAGGCTACTTTAAATCAGACTATAAGTATTCAGTATGCTTTTACTTGGATTGAAGACCCTTAGAGAAAAAAATTAAATCGTTGATTTTCCAAATATCACTTTTTAAAATACTTGATAAAATTATTTTTTCTAACTTCATTCATTTCTTCATTTTTTTCTAGAAATGAAAGAACACATGCCACATCGCAAAATCTATCATCGTCAATTGAAACTGATAAAACATTTTTTTTCTTACACTCTTTACAAGGTGCTTTCTTTGCTTCTATTTCTTCACCAACATTTTGCTTTATCTCCGTAATTCCCGTGGAAGGGACTTTGTCCCTTTCCAAACCCGCGGGGGTATGGTTGTCTCCGCGACGCTCGGGGGTATGGTAGGGGGTGGAACCCCCTCCGTTTTCAACAACACCTCCGTCTTTTAAATCACTCGCCTTAAAAGGAGTGCTCTCTTCCTCCATCATTTTCGTCAATGTCTCCTCTAACGGAATAACTACTTTAACATTATCATCCCTTGGTTTATATTGTTCATAAAAAGAAACAATGTCAGGCTTAGTCCATTTAATGGTTGGCTTTTTGACATCTCCATCAAGGTTCCATTTTTCAATTTCATTCAAGTAGTCCTGCTTGGTGCTTAGGTCGCACATCGTATATATATATATAAAGATTTAAAAAAAATCTTTTAGCAAAATATTAAATGAATTTTTTTTACTTCGTCAATGTTTTTAAACCACGGCTGACGGATAATCCATTCTAAATAAGGCTTATCAATCGTGGCAATATCTGAAATTTTCTTACCTTTATACTTACCAAACTGAAAAACATCCTTAGGCTTCCCTTCTCTGCTTTTCTCAATGGCTTGAATTTCATCGTTTATTACCTTTTTGACATCAGTAAGAGAAAAGTTTTCTTTTTTATTTTCAATGGAAAGTTGTTCAAACTTCTCACATAGTCTGGTGAGGGTGGTCATCGGTCTATATAGAGTGGTAAAAAATTTTATGGAAAAAAATTAATTATTTGATATTTTGTTCTGACTGCTGTCATCACAAAACATCGTTTTATACTTTAATGGCCGACGATGTTTGTGAGGGACTTCGTCCCGTCACAACGTCCCTTCGGGACTTGTGAGAATAAGAGAGAGTGCGTAGCACGACCATCTCGTAGAGTGATTACGCCCTTCGGGCAGTAAAGCGCAATTCTCAAATATCATTAATATCCAAAAGGTCTAGTTTCAATCGCATTCTCTACAATTCCAATAACTTGTCTTTTCGTATATGTAAAACTAAATATCTTTTCTAAGTATTCGCTTGTTATTTTTTTCTTTTGTTTGTCTCTTGTAATTTTGTTGTTTTCTATTATAACTACTTTTCCAGACTTCTCAATTCGCTTAGCAATCCGTAATTCTTCATCAGTCTCCAACAATTCAGCCAGTTCATTTTTACCATTCTCAAATAATTCAGTGTTCGTAATACCAAGCCCGCAACTTATCACACTTAACATATTCGGTAAATTCAATGCTTTTTTCGTTTCATAGTTCATGCTAAATCCTTTTACTTTCATACTGGCTTTCCCGTTATCTAATAAGTATCCATAACATTTCGGCCCGCCTCCTACAAAGGTTTTTATTTTTGCTCCCTTTAATTCATCTGTCCAATCTCCAAGTAAATCGCCTGTCTCTACATCAACCTGATTAATTTCTTTGTTAGTCGTATATATTACGCTGTCTGTGTCATGGTACAATATCCTATTACCTAATATGTCCATCATATTGTAAAGTCTCATTCTCGCGTGGCATGTAGTAAATAAAGCAACTACAATATTTGTTTTAATCGGGTCGCTCACCGCATCCTGTTTTAAGTCATAACTGGCTTCTACAATTTTGTCGTTAATTATGTTAATATTTATATTATCCACTGATTTATCGTTCAATAGTTTGTATAAGGTATCTTTATCCTTTATCATTTTGTTCTGTGTTTTATTTTGTTTCTGTCCAAACTTACCCCATAAAGAGTTCAAGCACAACTTAGCCACTGCTCGCCGTCCTTCGTTTTTGAATATTTTGCTTTCATCCATCTTAACCCCCATTTTAACTTCCATGCTTTTTATGTAATTTTGTTTTTCGGCTTCAGTATTACATCCCACGGGGTATCCGCTGGACTCTTGTTTTACTTTCAAAAATGTCTTTATGTATTCTTTGAATAGGCTACTGCTTTGTTCCTTCCAGTGCCATACTTCATATACTTTTATTAACTTATACCCTTTGTCTAAGGCCTTGTAAATTTCAGGAGTTGCCCATGTACCCGTTATTGCTCGTTCTTTATCTGTGTGCTTACATTCTCCGTGTTGCTCAGTCATTCCGCACTTATCGCATAAGTAATACATCATCTTACCTCTGTCCGCCTTCGGTAAGACAGGGTGTAGTAAGCCTCTCGGCGGTAGCATCTTAACCTTAACCACTCCAAAATATTCTCTGTTTATAATTTTGTTTTTCATATTTTTTCTTTCATCATCATTATTTGGTCTAATAATTATATGGTGCCCGCTTGGATAAAGGTCGTAATACATCACGGTCGGATAAAGTGAGCATATGTCAATATATTTCGCATACTCATTATCATGTCGTGATTTCCAATATAATTTCAAAGCATTCACTCTACCTCCAAACATTGCCTCTCGTGGGTTTAGTCCTTCTTGTTCAGTAATTCGTTCGTTTGTATCCTCTGCCAGTCTTTCACTGGTTTTCATCAGGCTCCATTCGCACTCCCAGACACTTATTACTTTTGCTTGTTCGTTAAGTTGTTTTTCTCTTCTCATTGTTTCCTTGTATAGTTCACCCATCGTCTTATTCTTCTTCACATTCATAGCATTTCTATTCCAACACTTATCACATCCGTGCCAATGACACCCGTAAAACTCATAAGCAGTTTTGTTTTTTTCATCCCACCCATCTACATACACACGAGATTGTCCAAGTTGAAACATCTTTTCACCTCCGTTGAATGCGTGTTTAATATCGGTTTTGTCTAACCTGCTTCTGTATGCTAGCCATTCTACACAAGCCCTAGAAGTCATCCTGTTTTGTTTTTCCGCTTTCAATATCGCAATTGAATTCTCTGGCATAAACTTAGCACGATACAAAGCCATAACACAACTCGCAATAGTTGTATATTGAAAAGGGTCAATACCAAACTCTAGAAACTGGTTTCTAAAATCTATACAACCCTTTCTTAGTATATCAACATCTGAATGACAATACTCACCGATTTCCTTCGCCATATCAAAGTGGTTATGTGCTTTCACTTGTTCGTCATACCATTCAAGAAATTCTTTTCGTTTATCTCCTCGCATCGTATCGTAGCCGTAATGTTTCTTATGTGGCATTACACCAACATAGTTTTTATTTTTCGCCGTATTGAAGAAGTGTGGGAAGAACCCTTTCTTAAGTTCCGTAAGTCCGAATGTCTTTGGAAAGTCTGACAATGGCATCGTAAGAAAACTTAGGCTGTCTATAAACCGATACTTCTTAAGTGTCATCATCATAATCTTACCACCTTCATAGATTACAAATGGAGTTTGTCCATTATCAACCAACCACTTAAGAATAAACTGACAATCATAACCGCGGGCATTGTGTGCAATAAATGTAAATCCGCTGTGTTTAGTGTCAAAAGCCCAATTACAGAAATCTTGAATGTTCTTGTGAATTACTGGCGGTTCCTTCGCATCGTAATACTGGCTTTCGGCATGATTAACAATGTGATCGCCTGTGTCCTGTGTCGCTTCAAAATCAAAGAATATGTATTGCTCTGACGGCGGTAAGATTTCTTTTTGGACTATTTCACATTGGTGTTCAAGCGGTTTCACTATTTTACAATTTCGGCATTTCACATATCCGCATTTGTGTTCATCCTTCTTTCTGTAATTCAGCCCGCACGATTTACATTTTGCTTTAACATCGCAGTTTGTCGTCCTGTGATTATTAAAGCATTCAGTGTTTGGAAACTTTCTATTACACTTCTCACATTCTTTCCACTGGCTCTTGTCATTTATTCCCTTACATCCGTTGGTTTCGCAGATACTACATTTGGCTTCGCAGGCGTGCCTTTCCTTATACCCTCTTAGACATAACTCACAGAAATTCTTTTTTCCAAGCATAGACTTCATGTTAGTTATGGCATCGTAATGTCCCTCAGTCTTTAGAATGTAAAGGTTAGTCAGCCGTTCGCCGTTCGCATCAAGTAGTTCTGTTTTATAAATGATTTTGTCAGGAAATTCGACAATAACCAGATTGTATTTAATGTGATTAGCAAATGTATTAATTTCTGGTATTCCACACACATCCTTAATGATTTTTGCTTCATCGTGTAAAGCATCTGCCATTTCCTGCTGTATCTTTCTTTTTCCCATTAGTATTGTCTTGAATTTTGGATGTTTTTCAATTTTTGCTTTGACTACAACGATTGCTCGTGCTAAGCATAAGTTATCGCTGTTGGTAATACAGATTACTCCTTTCTTTCTGTATATATCCAATTTGTTCAAAACCTGTAGCCTTGTCCCGCCCGTTGGCATTTTAACAGATTTCAACACAAATTTTAATTTATCAAAGTTTATTCCGTTCTCATCCATGTAAAGACTTTCGTTGCTTTGAAATATTGCCGACAATCTTTCTAAAACTTTTTCAACCGAGATTTGATTAACTTTGTGCAAGCCTGTTGATACTTTGCCATAGTAATCCACAAACTCAATACCTAGGCTAACCTTATCTTGTTGTGCTTGTCGTTTTACAAAGTCGTTCAACACAATCTCAATAAATCTTATCACATCGCGCATCGTAAATGATCGGAAGTTGCCGTTAATCCTTACCGCATATCTGCTTTCATTTATTCCTAGTTCGTGTTCCTTGCTGTCGTCCCTCATGATATTATAATTACCATACCTCAACAAGTCTCTGTAATTTTCTTTCATCTCTTTTTTCTCTTCAATCGTAGGTAAAGGTGGTGCTATCGGTATAGCATGGTGCTCAAAATACACCGCACCTCTTACTTGGTTCAAGTAGTTTTGGGCTGTCGGTGTATCAATTTTATACCCCCTTACCTTCGGCTTGATATATAGCACATCCCGACCCCTGACAGACTTGATTTCGTAATTTATCTTATATTCCCTTAATCTATCCAACCTGTAGACCTTGCCGTTATACGTGTGTGTCTCCATATTTGATAATAGTATATCAAGGAAAATATAATTTTATAAAATTAAAATATTTGTCTGCCTCAATCGGTCGTCCCTCGTGGCCTCTTGTGTGCCCCTATATATAAGGACCCTCCTTGTCTTTAACATATAATTCAGTGGTTTCCTCAGAGCAACCTTTTTGATTACTGATACTTACCATACCCGCAACCGCAGTGGCAGTTATGTTCCATGTATCCACACATATTACATCTGTCGTCCTCATCTTTCTTTATTCTATCCATATACTCTTTGCTTGGCCTTGGAGGAACTGGAGGTTTTTCTTTTTCTGTTGCTGAAATATGTTTATGAGACTTCATATGTCGCCCTTTGTTTCCATTATGTATTTCTGAACCACATCCGCACTTAAAATCTTTATGCTTCCAAATTTTTTTCTTTTCTTTTTTGATTATTCTTGTTTCTTTATCGTAATTCATTTTCCATTCCTCGTATTTAGGTATTATATTTTCCTCGTGATACTTCTTTGCTTCTTCCAATGCTTGCTCTTTTGATTTTTTCTTTCCGATGCAAAAACTCTTACACATAACCTTTCCTCCTTCTCTCCATTGAACTTTTACCATTGGCCTCTTTTCGTTATTCTTTACCATAACACAACCTCTGGACATTCTAAATCTCTGAGTGTCTTCGTTTGTCATCCTATATGTGTCTTTATTTTATTTCTTTAAATAATAATTATTTACAGGTAGCCGTTTTTCTTTCTTTTGTCTTTCTGTATTTGTTATAAATAGATAGACGAAATAATGAATAACGGCTCTTAGTGTGGTTTCTGTAGAGAAACTGCACTGAAAAAGTGTGCCGAAGTGGCCCCCTATACTACTAAGGTCATTTTTGAGGGAGCGAAAAAACGACCCAGTAAAATGTGTATTTATCTACTACTACGGCTGTCGCTCATGGTGGCTGGTCTTCTTTTTGCTTTGGACAAAAGGACAAAAGTGATCACCTTTGTCCAAAATTGGTTGCGCGGGTTTCGGCCCTTAATTGGTGTATCGGTCTGGACTAACGAAAAAAAAAATAGTTGCTAGGCTCACGAAAAAAAGTGGTGTGTGGGTTATGAAGGCTGTGGCGGTGTGAGTTCGTTTGTGATTTGTTGTTTTTTCTGTTGGTATCATTCTCGTCGTTGTTCGTTGATTGCTTCTTTGTGTGTTTCGTGGTATTCCTTCTTTTTCTGTGATATTGCTTCTTTGTGTGTTTCGCTGTATTTTTTTACTTGTTGCTGTACTGCTTCTTTGTTTGCTACATAATATTCTTGTTTATGTTGTCTTATTGCTTCTTTGTTTGCTTCATAATATTTCTTGTGTCGTTGCTGTGTTGCTTCTTTGTTTGCTTCATAATATTCCTTCCGTGTTCGTCCTGCTACGTATTTATTACAACAATTGATAGTATTGCGGATTGCTTCACCTTCATATTTGGCTAATTGTTCTTTATTATCGCACGGGCATTCACGGAGTAATTCAATGTAAGCATCTCCCGTGTGTAAGATTTCAAAAGATGTAATATAACTCCGTTTTCCATTAGTCCATACTTTGAAGTCTTCTTTATGTTTGGATAATCGTTTGCTCAGTTGTTGTGTAGTTGCTCCAACATATATTTTCTCAGTGTGCGGTGATCGGATTACATACAATCTTGCTTTGCTGTAATCAACGGGGGCTTTTGGTTTTCGCGGTGTTGTCATTCTATATTATTCCATTTTATTCTATTGTGCTTAATATATAATTAAGGGTCTTATTGTTATTTTTCTTCTTCGTGTATGTGGTAATAATATTAATCATTTGTTCAGTGGTTAGTCCCTCTTTTGGCATTATATACAATGATTTTAAAAGAATGTAGAAGTTAAGCGGGGGTTGGTGTGTGGAAAGTTAAGCGGGGCTATTATTGGGTATAAGTGGGAGGCGGGGGGTTAAATATTCTGCCCCCGTTATTTCCCCTTATTTACACTAAGCCCTTTTCCATGACCCCCTTTTTATTTCCCCTTATTCACACTAAGCATTATTTTCCCTTTTTTCTTCTTACATTAAAAAGGGGTATCTTTTTCTACTTCTTATAGGAAAAAAGACTACATACCCCGAAATAAATACCAAGCATATTTAACCCTTAATTCGTTCATTTTCCACACTAAAAAAAGATACCCCCTCAAAAAGATAGCCCAAAAAAAGATAGCCCCACATTAAAAAAAAGATAGCACATAAAAAGATAGCACATAAAAAGATAGCCCATGGTGTCGGTTCGTTAAGAGGAGGTTAAGCGGAGGTTAAGCGGAGGTTAAGCGGAGGTTAAGCGGAGAAGCGGAGGTTAAGCAGAAAGTTAAGCGGGGAGTTATTATTGAGTGTAGCAAAACGGATTTTATTAATCCAAATCCCATTTAATAAGCCCCCTTTTTTTTGTCTCCTTCATAAAAAAAAATTAGACACCTAGCCCCCCATGTCAAATCAATAGCAAGCATTAAAACCTCAAAAACTCTCTTACCTTGTGCGGGGGTAGGTGACGAAATCCTCTTTATATTCCCTATAAAAAAATTGGACACCTGCCCCCATCAATATAAAGCGGTGTTTCGCCTTAAATCGCTCAAAAAAAAATCATAACCTTTTTCGCTCGGTTATTTTCGCACACATCCCTTAAGAAAATTTGCCTTTTGTTCGGTTGTTATAATTTCTGGCTCGGTTTCGCTTTGCTCTTCGCTTTGCTCTTCCTCCGCCTCGTCTGTTGTCCATCCTATAAGCGGATAGTAATCATTTTTAATCAGTGAGTAATCCTTATCAACTCCGCTATATAATTTATAATGTGTCGCTTTCTTATTCGTTGCTTTAATAGCCATATTAAACATATTTTTTCATGGTCCGTTTATAAATTCTAATATCTGTTTGAAGAAATTTTTATTATCTGGTTTTAAATTTACTAAGTTTTCTATTTTTCTTCTGTCTTTCTTGAATATAATTATAATCCGCTCTGGGTCTTTAAATAATCCGTTTTGAATTCGTTTAAGCCCGTTTAATATTTCCTGTCGGGTTCTTGGTTCATTGTCATGAAATGATTTAAATTTCATATTTTTCAACATATCGCATAATAGGCTTATCGGCTCGTGTTTATATTCGTTTTTGGTCATAATATTATCAAATATTAATTTATCTTTTGTCCCGCTGTCCCTTATTGCTTCGTTTAGTTGGCCTTCTGCCATTCTATATTCTTTTTTCTCAATCCTCTTCAAGCCTTTTTCAAACCCCGCCCATTTGCTCACATAATTATTTAATTCGGGTTCATAAACAATATCATAAAAGGGACATGCATTTTTAAAGCCGTTCTTAATTTGTTGTTCCGTATATGTTTCATACCATTCCGCATTTTTGGGCGGTTCTGTTAGTCTGTATAATTTTATTGTGTTGTGTTTTTGAAGTTTGACCACATCTTCGCGGGTTGTCTTGTCGGGGTGTCTTTCCATCTTTTTTCGTAGTTTTTCCGCTTCATCTTCCGTTATTAATATTGCTTCAAATAGTTCCTTAGCATAATTTTTAGCAACTTCAATTGAAACCGCTTTAAACTCGGCTTTAATGTTTCCCGTGTTTTCAGTGCTAGCCACCCACCAGAACGCAAACAGGCCACAGAAAACCAGAGACAGAATCAACGAGACCCAACATGCGAACTCAGCATTTCTGGCATACCATACATGCCCAAAGAGAACACTCTGAACATAGTGAAAGCAATGATGAATGCAAAAAACATTCCATACCAGGAAGGTGACATCATCAAATGCTTTCGAGCAAAGAGCACAAAACCCAGACGAGAGGAACCCAAACAACCACCTGCTATCATAGTGCGCTTCAGCACAAACAACATCAAAACCCACTTCAAAAAACACGACCCACTCCAACCACTCACCCACGAAACAGTAGACTGGACAGGCACACACCTCGTAGACCAAACATTCAAAATATTCATCAACGAAAGCCTCCCACCAAACACCCTCATGCTCTTAAAACAGGCAATCAAGCTAAAGAAAGAGCTCATTGAGGCCACTGGCGCTACCATCTACGTCTGGACCAGAGACGGCGAAGTCTTCTTCAAGGAGCAGACAAAGGAGCACAGGTTGGTAATCAAGACAGAAGAAGACATCAAAATCATCAAAGAATTACACATACCCCACAAGCCAAACCAACAGCACAACAACACACCCATGAACATCTAAATGAGCACCCAAAATAAACCCCCAGAGCATCTCACCCACCCTAACCTCCTCCCACAATCCTTCAAACCATACCTGTCTCTCACTTCAAAAAATAACAAAAATAAAACATATAATAAGAACATAAAAAACAACAGCAACAATAATAATAAAAATAACAATAACAATAAAAACAACAACACACACAACAATACAATCACAATATACCACACCAACATCCACTCCCTCAAAGCACACCATCAAGACCTAATCACACACCTACAACTCCTACCCTTCCAACCAGACATCATCATACTCACAGATAACTACATAACCCAACCAACCAGTAACAACGCATTTCCAATCCCTACATACACAGCTAAACATCACATTGACATCTCAATATACTATAAAAGCAACATGCACATTACAATAGTCGATAAACAAACCATATCGGACTCATGCAAAACTCCACTAACACTAAGAATATATAATAATAAACTTAAAAACAAACCAATACACACAATAATAGGTATGTATAGACGCCCACTCATAGACAAACAATTCATGCATGCATTACAAAATAACATAAACAGCATACTACAGAAAACGCCTACAAGCACAATAACACTAGTAGGTGACATCAACTACAACCTACTCGACAACATACATAAACCACACACAGACTTTCAAAACCTAATGGTACACAACAACCTCTACACAACAATAACAAAAGCAACAAGACACGACATGGTCCACACAACATCCCACACACTCATAGACATGATAATCACCAACATCAATGCCAACATAGAATCAAACATTATAAGCCCATGCATATCAGACCACCACCCCATATACGCAATAATACACACCCGCACAAGAAAACCAGACACAGACAACACACCCAGACTTACCAAAAACATGTACGACAAAAACAAAGACGCAATCCTAGCAAACCTCAAAACACAGTTAGAATACATCACGCAGAACAACACAGAAAGCAGCGACACAAACCAAAAGTTTAGAGACATACAAACAACAATAACAAAAGTAATAGAACACTTCGAACGAAAACCCAAGCAATGCAATAGAAGAAAAAGCTGGTGCAGCCCCATAATAAAGAGGCAAATAAGAAAAAAGCACCTACTATATAAAAAATGGAGAGATAACCCGACAACAGAAAACAAACAGGCATACAGGACACAGAGGTACAAAGTCGACAAAATAATACACAAAGCCAAAAAAGACGAAATAATGAAGACGCTAGAAGAAAATAAAAACAACCCACAAAAACAACACAGAAAACTCAGAGAATTAGTACCTAACAACAAACCACCGAGAGCGTCACCAACCACAATACAGTACAACAACAAAACACACACAGACCCCATAGAAATAGCAAACGCACTCAACGATCACTACATAACAATAGGTAAAAAAACAAGCAACAGCATACCAACAACCGAACACAAACAACAACAAGAAGAGAGAGCGGAAGAAAACAAACAAAGACATCCAAGCTTCAAACTACATAACACAACAGAAGACATTGTAAACAAAACACTAAAAAATATGAACAGAGATAAAGCAGAGGACATATACAAAATAAAACCAACACTTATAAAAGACATGCACGCCTTCCTCACACCTATGCTTACCAACCTCTTCAACAAAGCCATAAATGAAAATAAATACCCAGACGCACTCAAAACAACAAAAGTAATAGAACTATACAAAGCCAGCGACACAAGCATGCCAGCCAACTACAGACCGATATCACTACTACCCATAATAGCTAAAGTATTTGACACAATAATAAATAAACAAATAATGGACCACCTAACAAAACACAACATAATATCACATACACAATACGCATTCCGACCTAACTCAAGCACAACCATGACAGTCCAAACCATAATAAACCAAATACAAAAACATAAAGATAAAGAAGAGCTAGTACTAGCTCTTTACGTAGACCTCTCGAAAGCATACGACACAGTAGAACATTCAAAGTTACTCGACAAACTTCGACGAAATTTTAATTTCAACGAAGGCACAGTCCAGTTCTTTGAATCCTACTTCTCAAATCGCATTCAAGAAGTCCACACACAATATGCCAAGTCCCACAAACGCACCATCACACATGGCATCCCACAAGGCAGCACATTATCCACCACCTTCTTCCTACTCTATATTAACGACATAATCAATATCATACAACAAGGAACAGTATATACATATGCAGACGACACAACACTTATAATAACGGCAAAAACTCCTACAGACTTACAACAAAAAACACAAACAGAAATAACTAAGCTAATAAACTACTTCCATTCTAATAACCTAGTACCCAACCCAACAAAAACAACATACACAATTTTCCATAAAACAAAACAAAATATCACAATAACAATAAACAACCACACCCTCGAGCAATGCCAACACGCAAAACTCCTGGGCATAACACTACAACATAACCTTAAATATGACCAACATATCAACAACATAATCCGTAAACTCCAACCCACAATCAACTCATTATTATATGCTAAAAAATATCTAAACACCAAAACAATGAAACAACTATACTACACACACATATATCCACACCTCATACAAAACATCTCCATCTGGGGGACGCATGACAACAAAAAGAAATATATACAACGACTCATAAAAATACACAAAAAAATAATCAGAATAATTGCAAAAACACACTACCGCGCACATACCAAACCAATCCTAAATCAACTCAAACTACTCGACATCACTCACCTATACACCCTCCGTGTATGCATAGAAAATCACCCATTCATTTACCCTAAAAAACACCTCAACAGACCACTCCACAATAACACATTTACACCAATCAATACCATACATCCATACAAAACCCGATACTCAACAAAAGGCAGCCTCTTTGTTAACCACAAAGACCCATACCTCACCAAGATCTTTGCAGATCAATGGAAATCAATTCCAAAACATATAACAGATGAAACAAAAATAAAGCCATTCAAAAAAGCACTAATGACATATCTACTAAAACATCAACAAACATCATAATATATGTAACATATGCACACGCGCGAAAAAAAAAAAAAAAAAAAAAAAAAAAGAGAGAGAGAGAGAGAGAGAGAGAGAGAGAGAGAGAGAGAGAGAGAGAGAGAGAGAGAGAGAGAGAAAAAGGGAACACCAAGCTTGCTCCTTTGTCTACTACCTGAAGGAGAACTCTCCGGATCAATCGACGTATATGGTCAACCACGCCCACTCTCAACTCCCCCCTCTCTCTCTTTCTCTCCTTTCTCTCTCTCTCTCTCTCTCTCTCTCTCTCTCTCTCTCTCTCTCTCTCTCTCTCTTTCACTTCTTCTATATGGAAAAGAAAAGAGAGGGGGGGCCGCCGCACATAAACGACTACACCTTTACAATAACATATATACATAACATAACAACATAATATTAATATCACCGCACAATATATCTAAACAGAAATATTAATTTTAATAACTATAATATAATATTAATACTGAGCAGCTGAATACTAATTTAATATCGATATCTTCCTTAATACGCTCAACTAGTACTGAATAACTAGGTTTCCACCTTAGATAAAGGTATAACTTACTAGCTATACTTTTCACGTGGACGTTCCCTGAGTCCAATTGTAAAATTGTTCTCTCAATAAAAAAATGAAGAAGAAGAAGAAAAAACAACAAATCACAAACGAACTCACACCGCCACAGCCTTCATAACCCACACACCACTTTTTTTCGTGAGCCTAGCAACTATTTTTTTTTCGTTAGTCCAGACCGATACACCAATTAAGGGCCGAAACCCGCGCAACCAATTTTGGACAAAGGTGATCACTTTTGTCCTTTTGTCCAAAGCAAAAAGAAGACCAGCCACCATGAGCGACAGCCGTAGTATTGTTTCAAGAAGTGCCCCAGAGACGGATGCCGAAGTTGAAAGGCGAATTAAACGGCGGAAAAAATTAAGCAATAATGTTGATGAAATAAGGGCCTCACTTGACAAGACAGAGGGGGAAATTAAAGCCTTGTCTCACCGAATTATTTCTTTGAAGAAAGCGAGAACGAAAAAAGAGCAAGAAGTTAAAGCACTACGGCAGAAATTGAGAGAGGCAAAAGAAATTACAGAGGATATTGATTTCGTCAGGATTTTGGAACTCAAGCAGGAGCAAATTACGACGGAGACCAAAAAGTTTAAGCAGTGGATACAGCAGGGGGGACACCGAAAAATATCAGGATTTGGCGAGCAACAATATAAACGGGTTTATCAACTCATTACGGGTGGCGTATTATTTGACGATGCTTTAAACAGAGTTGTCCAAGCAATTCCTCCCAGCAATCCCCTACCAGCGCCGATGGATGTCTCCGCGTCCGCGGCCGCCGTCTAATGTGTGTTTTTCAACACACTAAAATATTTATGTGTTTTTCAACACACAAAATTTAATTGAATTTTTAAAAGTTTTAATCAGAAAAAAGAAACAGAAAAAAGAAACAAAACAAAAAACAAAAACTCCATTATTCAAAGAGATTTTATTCAATGCATTTCTTTTTTTTTCACTCGGCTACTCCGTCTTATTGGTTGGCTTACCCCGTTTTCGTCTATCAGTTTATAGCCCGCTTTCTTTTTCTCAGTTTGCTTTGCTTCGGGTTGCTTTGCTTCAGTTTGCTTTGCTTCAGTTTGCTTTGTTTCCTCCGTCGTGGTTTCCTTTTTACTCATTACGAATTGATTTACAATAACAGCCCCCACCCCGCTTATTTTTCTAAGTGTCGTATTTTTTATTTTTCCGCCGTAGTCATTCCAAATTTTATTTAATAACTCAAACTTATCTTCACTGCTTGCTTTTTTCCCCAAAGGCTTATATTTGCAGTCGTCGTCCTCGTTTTCGCTTTCACTTAGACATAAATCTATTTTCCGTCTCAATTCTTCCAACTCTGTTTTTATTCCTTCTTCCATCATCTCACGGGGGTCTGCCACATTCACCCAACTATAAGAAAAACTCGTAAGCATATCGCCGTGTCCCAACACATTGGAAACCCAAGTATTAAAATTTGTTGTTTTCGGGTCAGCAAAATTCGTATATGACAAACTCACATATAATTTTCTTAACATACTACTTCTCTGTGTGTAATCTGCCAGCCACGGAAACACTTTAATTATTCGTTTGTTTAATTCGTTGTTTTTCTGTTTGTCTAATTGTCCTTCCTTGTTAATAATAACCGCCCCTTTTTTCTTGAAATAGTTTCTTATTGCTTCCACTTTCTCAATAACAAAAGAAGGAGTAAATAAAACAACAGGCCTCTCAGTCCAGTTCTTTTTTTGTCCCTCTCTCTTTTTTGCTAAGTTATCCACTCTCAGCCAACTCTGTTTATCAGGTATTAATTCATAAGTGTTCTTACTGAAAATTTCAACAGGTCTCGCCCCTATTGCTAACATTAAAGCCAATAGTTTCATATAAGGGTCATTGCTTAAAATCATTTCATTCATTTTTGCCATTACCTCCCGCACATCTATCTGAATTTTTTGTTTGTTTTTTGCTTTGACATCTTTTTTATATCCCTCAACAATTTCTATTCGTTCGTCTTCATTGATATTAAAATATTTGTCCAATTTACTCATTTCATACACCTTCTTGCTTTGATTTGGTTTTATTGCTTTTGTTCTCACCTCAGAAAGTCGTCTCCTTGAAGTTGTATTCGGGTAAATAATAGCATACTTTGAATAAATAATTTGCATCGCTTTTAATATTTCGTCTTCTGTTGTTGTTTTACTAAATAATAATAAAATAGCATTATGAAAAGCCTTTGACTGCTTCGCATCACTTGTAAAAAAGTTTGATACGACATCATATATTTTTTCTTCTGTGTCTGCTATGTTCAATTGTTTGATAAATTTTCTGTCGTTTTCGTTCCACATTCTGCTTTGTCGTTGCTTCAAAATGGAGAATGTTATATATTAGACAGGTTTATTTTTTTGCTCTCGTAATCTCTTTAATTTAACAACAATTTAATAATTATGTTTTAAACATAATAGAATAAAATGGAATAATACAGAATGACAACACGAAAGCCAAAAGCCCCCGTTGATTACAATAAGGCAAAACTTTATATAATCCGCTCACCTCATACTGATAAAGTTTATATTGGTGCAACGACAACACAATTAAGCAAACGATTTTACAACCATAAGAACGAATTCAAACGATGGACAAACGGGAAATATTATTATATTTCTTCTTTTGAAATACTACAAGCAGGAAATGCTTATAAAGAATTACTCCGTGAATGTCCGTGTGATAATAAAGAACAATTAAGGAAGATAGAAGGCGAAGCAATCCGCAACACTCCTAATTGTTGCAATAAATACATAGCAGGAAGAACAAATAAAGAATATTATGAAGATAATAAAGATAAAATAAGCGAATATGCGAAGGAATATCACAAACGATACAAAGAAACAATAGCAAACGAAATGGAAGAAATAAGGAGCAGGCAACAACAATAAGAAGAAGAACCACCTCATTTTTTTATGATCATTTATGTATATGGACAGGTCCATGTGGTATATCATAAAATAAGCCTTAGAAACATATAAAACACACACAGGAAGACAGAAAACACCCCTTTGTTTTACAAAAACACACCTTTGTTTTTACCAAAAAATGACAAACTAAGCACACTAAGGCTTATTTAGTCAAAATAACAACAAAATCCATATAAATGAAATTTATATATATTTTTTAGCATGGACCTGTCCATATACATAAATGATCATATATATATATATATATATATATATATATGTATATATATATATATATATATATATATATATATATATATATATATATATATATATATATATACCCCTATACCGCATCGATTCCCGCGCACGCATATGACGCTAACAGGCATATGACGCTAACAGGACTGCTCCCAGAGTAAGGCTTACCTTTATTGATACTCGGGTTGGCGCGTCTGAAAATGGATAATCCGCGTGCGATTGGCGGGTAGTATATTTCACGGTTGATCAAGGATCGGATTTTTCAATTCAGCCTCGGGGGTTGATCATTTGATATGATATGATATTATACATATACATATATATATGTGTGTATATATGTATATATATATAATATATATATATATATATATATATATATATATATATATATGTATTTATATGTATATATATATATATAAATATATATGAATACTTGTATGACACATATCTTAATTGCATTTACATACGCCATGACGCAATCAGAAAGATGA
>WBZZ01000598.1:25000-40000 GCA_019918135.1 Paulinella micropora
CTAACAAATACTGCAATTTTCTTCTTCCTTGTTACGCAGCGGCTGTAGCATGCATGTAAATACAGTGTCTGTTTTCTCTTCCTCTGCTCAGGAGCCTTTTGGTCTTTGCCTGTACAAGTTTTCCTGGATAATCCATGGGGGACAACTACCAGAAGCTTATGAACAAGCTGGCCGAGGCCTTTCTGGACATTAGGGACAAGGCACATGACGCAAAGGGTATAGACATTCCGGAGGATCTCATCAAGGCCATCGACGACCCCTCAGTGGATCTAGACAAACTGGTTGTGGTGCAAGGTCTAGGGGGAGACTGGACCCCGCTCTCGTTGGCCGTCAAGGCGAGGCGTTGCGACATCATTCAGCGCATGCTGGACAAGGGCGCCTCCGTCAACAAGCTGGACAGCGCAAAGTACAGCGCCTTGTTGGGTGCTGCCATGGGAGGCCGAGAAGAGGAGGCGCGGCTGCTGGTGACAAATGGTGCAGATCCTAACGTAGGTGCTTCCGGCCAGGACGACAGTATGTACTACGCCGCCGCCGGTGGTTGGGTGGGCTTGACCAAATTGCTCATCTTGAGTGGAGGACGCATCGAAAAAGCCCAGAGAGGCGTGACCTATGCACTGCAGATGCTCGGAACAAAGGACGAAGGACAGGTCTCGTCCACTATTTCTGGCATGAAGCACGTGAAGAAAGCAAACGTGTTGGAAATCGACCAGTTCCTGAAGGGCGACGCCATCAAGATCGCAGCAAAGACGGGTGAGAAAGCAGCTGGCGGCAGCGCGGCGGCATCGGCCAAACCTGCAGCAGCCTCCCACAGCGCAGAGGCTAAGGGCTCATCTGGCTCGGCCTCCGCTCAGTCTACCTCCCCAAGCGCCCCTGCGCAGCAAGGGCAGGTTATGATTTCCTACTGCTGGGACCAACAGAGCTTGGCCAAGCTGGTCCAGCAAGAACTCGTGAAGCACGGCTTCAAAGTCTGGATTGACGTGGAACAGATGCAAGGTTCCATCCTCTCCGCTATGGCCGAGGCGCTGGAAGAGAGTTCTGTGGTGCTTATGTGCATTTCCGAAGCTTACTCCAAGTCAGCCAACTGCCGCCTGGAAGCTGAGTATTGCATGAAGTTGCGCAAACCCTTCATCCCGCTGATGATGCAGAGCAATTTCTCGCCTAGCGGCTGGCTGGGCATCTCCCTGGGCAGCAAGTTGTACTACCTGATGCACGAGCCCTCGATTATCCCGTCGAAGTTCAAAGAGTTACTGCCTGTGCTCCAGAAGCACGCCTCACCAGGCCCGGCGGGGTCCATCGCGGCGCCCGCTGCCAGTCCGGTGGGCGCGGCCGCCACAACCACAACTAGCCTGGCCGCGGCGGCGGCGGTTTTCCAGGCAGCACAGATGGACGCTAAGGCCCTTCGAGAGCATTTGAAGGCCAAAGGCTGCATCTTGTCCGCCGTCGTGGAAGACTTTACAGGGAAGGACGCGCTGGAGCTGTGGCGCCTGTCCGTACAGAGCCCGCCGCTTTTCAAATCGCTGGTAGATAGCCTAGTGGAGGATGTAAATATCATAAAGGGGAAGTCGGTGCCTGTCCAGATCTTGCGGCTGACGGCGGCCTTGCGCGAGCTCTTCGGAAACCCGAGCTGAGCACCATGCGATATGTCCCGCAGTTTGCTCTTTCCGGCAGAGGTTGCTTCCGGCGACCTATAAGGAGATTTTAATGAGATATCATAAACTCTATAGTATACTATCAGGTAAAAATTGACTTCATAAAATGTTCGCCTACTTACATGCTTCCTTTCAACGAAGAGCGAGAGTTCTTCAATGATTACAATAAAGTAGTGAAGTTTAGTGGGGCAAAAACATTCATATGTCGTCCGGAGTGCGTTAGTCAAGTTTAAGATATTCTATTGTTGTAATTTTTTTTTCTGCTAAACTAAAATTTGAATTTATGGCTGTGATAAAATATTATCATTATTAATATTATTATATAATAAAAAACACTGCACTTGAATGTGAATGGAAATCTTCATTATTAATCATTCAAAATCACAATGCCAAGTTAGATGACTCGATCAGGCTTGCAGCCTCCGACCGGTCACGTTATGAATCAGGATGGCAGGCGGGCCCAAAATCGATGTCAGTGGTTTGGAACATATGTAGTTCAACTAGCATGCCACGGTAAATAAACGCAGTGAAATCGGGGCGCCGCCAAATCTGCGTTTAAACTAAAATAGATTTTTTATACTGTTTTTTTAAAATTATTTACTAATACAGATGTTGAACTATTCCCCACACAAAACTTGAAATATCAATGTTATGTTCAGAATGAATTGATTACACACTACTAGTATTATATAATATATTTAAAGAGAATACGTTCTGTTGATGTTAGACTAAAGATTTGGTAACTAATATATCCATGTATTTAACCGGGATATGCGATTAGATCCCCTATCAGAATAACTAATGCCAATGCACCTTAATGGACCGAGTGGGTATATCTGCCCCAATTAAGTGGGTCCAGTTATTGTTCTGTTATTAATACCTACCAATCGTTTTAGTCAATGATTCCGTTACTGTTGGGTAAAGTATAATCATTAAAGTCATTCTCAGAGTCGGTACTTCGTATGTACTTATCAGGTTATGAAACCTTGAAGCGCCGCTAGCGCAAGACCCATCGGAGAGTATCTCCGAGCAACGAAGAAAGCTGGCAAGAACACCCAGAGGGACGTTGTCTCGTTCGTGTTTCGCGCCAGAACAGAACTAAATTCTGTTTACTGTGTGTGGCTGATAGGTAGCTGGTGAGGCCCTGTGCGTGGTGAGCTGAGTCTCAGCGCAGTGGGTGGCAGTCGGAGGCTTGTCGAGCTCAGCCTGCCAACCCTTCGAGGCGTCAAGAGTCCCAAGAGGGACGTTCCGTGGACAGTGGCCCTAGTGCCAATCCAGATCACCAGTGCTGCCGGCTACGACGGTACCGGCAACCTACCTCAGTACAACAGGCTTGGCTTCAATCAGTTTGTGAGTCGGACTCTTGCAGTAGCTCTGTCGTTTACGGTCGACAACTACTTGTTAAGACCCTATTCATTGTCGTCGTTCCGTTTGCCGACGTTGAACTCTTTCCCGGCTGTGGTGGAAGATCCCAAAACCAACGGGACCAGTCGCCAGGACAAGTGCTTTGGCGTTCGAGTAGCCGACGTTCGCACAACAAGTCCCAGACAAGTAGCTTTGGGGTAAGCAATAAGGTACGATGTCTATACCTACACACCACCCGAAAGTGAAACTAGACCTGAAAATCCCCCCTCTACCTAGAAACGTAAAAGACTTTAAGACGTACGAGACTACTTTGATAGCAATTCTCAGAATAGTTAACCCACAGTTAATTAATTGCTTGGAAGGAAGACCAATTATATTCCTTAGTGCTGTCAAGAGTGAGTCTGCACCGTCATCATCTACTGCTAAAAAGTCACCGTCTTTGTCTGTGACTCAAAGAGAAATAGATTAAGAAGAAGGTCTTAGGAAGGAAGAGGACAAGAACGAAATCACGAGGAAAAGAATAGAGCTAAAAGATGAGCTGCTAGCATATCTTATTTCCTCCTGCCAGCAGAATCCGGACGCTATGGCATTGTTGCCAGAAGCAGAAGGTGATCCTGCCAAATTCTGGAAAGCCATTGTTGACAAGTATAGGGGGTTAGACGAAATACCAAAGGCAGGTAGAATTGACAAGCTAGATGCTATGCAGGGGCCAAGTTCTATGAGTAGAGTAGAGACATGGCTAACAAAATACAAGACACTAGTCAGACAGGTTGAGATAGACGAAGGTAGGCCTGTGTCAGACTACAAGAAATGTAAGAAGTTATTTAGGTTACTGCAACACCTAGACCCTATGTCAACTTTGTACACAATATGGCAACATATGGATGCAAGATGGGACTGGAAACAGTTAACCCTGAAGATAGTTCAGGTAGCACAGGAAAACAACAACGAAAAATTGTACAGAAAAGTGATAACACCCCAGAGAGGCAAGCAGGTAGTATTTAACACAGTTTCGACGACGAAAGATTCTGAATTAAAATGCTACTGCTGCAAGCAAGCTGGACACATGTGTTACGAATGTACTTCTCGATGTGCTAGAACAGATTGTAGAGAAGGCAAAAGAGGTGTCAGACATACAGGAGCTGAATGTTCTTTTACTAAAAGCATAACTGCTAGACAGGGAAAGACATGTAAGCCAAAGTACACTGACAGACCCAAAAAGCCCACTCACAAAGACAGCTCTTCTGAAAAACCTAACTCTAAGCACAAACCAAGAAAGGGTAGCACAATGAACTGAAAGAAAGGACCTAGAAAAGGGAAGTTCATTTGTGTAGGTGAGGAGCAGGAAGAAGAAGAGAGTGAGTCATCACAGGATGAAAGAGAGTTAGATCAACAGGACAATGAGGACGTAGAGTCAGAACAGTCAGATCATGAGAGTCAGAAAGATGACGAAAATGATGAACCAGACGATTCACTACAACTCATTCAGTGGGTGCATATGAATGTGGAGATAAAGAAGAGGGAGAGCAAGAAGAGACCTCAGACAAACCCTATTCCTATCCCCATTCCCCTCACTCAACAGACAGTTAAACCCTTAACTAGACCCCCACAATTCAGAGGGATAGTTCCTAGCATCTTTCATGTCCCCTACTTCTCAAGTGACTTTCTGCTGAAATACGCTTTGCTTGAAGCTCAGAGTAGGCATTTAGGGAGAGATCTTTCTTCAGTATTAACAGGGTTATTTGGGGTTGTCCCCCCTGACACAGTCCCTATTGAACCAGTTAATCTAAACTATGCTAAAGTATGGAGATCGAGAAAGGTAGAATCCCCAGAGGAGTTCTTGATCCCAGACAACAAGCGATGTGAAGGCATAGTTAGGGATACAGGAAAGAGATGCAAATGGACTCTTGGATTAGCTAGACGGGGAGGTCCGGGAACAAGCGCAGCCTGGAGGTTGCTGAGATTTAAGAACTGTGTGTTTCACAAACCCAAACTCAGACCTGACTCAGACAAGAGCCCTTTGATGACTGATGAAGCAAAAGCTCTCATGGTAGCAGCATTAGCGGAGATAAGAGATCCAATAATGTATGATAGAGTGTATAGTGGGATCCCTAGGGATGAAGATGGATGTCCCGTGCCCCCTTCTCATCTAACAGAGATCTCTTCAAATCCCAGCTGACGAGCTCAAGGTAGGAACTATGGCCTTATGCGTGAACAGTGATAGACCTAGATCACCTCATGTAGTCAAAATGGATAGTGCTCAGCCAGTCAGCCCAGCACCAACAGAAGCTAGTCAGAGTGAGAGCGTAAACGATGGAGTAAATGAGACAGCAAGGACTGACAGATCAGAAAGAGAATATAAGGAAGTGGAATCCTTTGAACATACTCCGGGAGATTGGACAAACCCAGACAGCAGTCAGTATGGTCAATTCCCGAATAAGTGGATGTCTCCTTCAAATTATCTCACTAAATCGGAACTCAAGGGGATAGGATACGAAAGAAGAATAGCTACAGAAACCCCAGATACCCCAGGTAGTAAAGATAGGGTAGATTCAGATGACAGCGGGGGAGAAACTGTTATCAGACGTAGGGGAAAGAGTAGCTATAGGTCCTACCTTGATGTTAAAGCATTGCCATCATTACTCACAACACCAACACAGGCAGCAAGTAGTAGCTCTAGTAGCACAACAGGGCCTCTAGCGGCTAGTCAAGCTAGCAGTAAAAGTAGTACAGATCAGCCTAGATCTACTACACGCCCCATAAGTAGTGCAAAGAGTAGTACAGTGCCAGCCAGTGCTAGAACACAGGACAGCGGTAGTGTTCCTACGGCTAACCCCAGGACAACATCACCGCCTAACAACCAACCGGATAGGATAGAGAGTTACTTCACTCAGCTGTTTGACGCCATTTACCGGGGGAGTTTTGCAGTCGATTTCAGATCGGCGGGAGCATACAACCGGGATGAAACGATAAACGTCTTTTACTCAGGATTGCCTGCAGTCATAGCACAGTATGTAGTCAACATGTGTATAAGGAGCGAGGATGTAGACACTACTCAGTTTGCCATAGGTTTTCCTTATATCGCTTATACTAATTCGCACCCTTACATTCAAGAGATCTTAGGTCCTGTCCCCAGACCAAGCCCGATTGAAGAACCGGGAGCAGAAGAAGAGGATGAGGAAAGAAATGAAGGTGGTAGTATCATGCACAATGCCCATGCTATGGTCAATGTGTCTAGAGATAGTATAGTTGACGATAGTGCTTGTAGCACAAACACATCACCCAACAAAGAAGTGTTCACTAATTTAGTGAAAGGACAATCTAAGTTCAGGACAGCTAACAGTATCATAACAACATCACTGAAAGGTCAGATGTCAGTGCAGTTAGCAGGAGTCGGAAAGGAGATAGATGTGGTTCCTAGAAATGCAGTTTATAACCCAGACTTGCCTTACACCCTTATATCCACTGCCACATGAGATAATGCAGGAAATGCAGTACTGCATCAGAACGGACAGATCATTTTGCTTGATAAGCCCATTCCAGTAGATAAGGGAGCGATATTAGCTCAAGGACGCAGAGCTCAGAATAATATATATGTCTGGGATAAGCCTGGCAGTCAGCAGTTAGACCCGAATTTCATTTACGACCCACACACAGGAAAGCAAGTCAGCAATAGGAAGAAACTTGCAAAGCCAAAGAATCGCAAGAAGAGACACGTAAATCACAACGCCACATCGACACCCACACAGCAATGCATCGCACCAAATGCAAGTACAAACTATCTATTTTGCGGAAATATGTCTGCGTGTGCGTGGTTGGGGATGTGATCATGGATGCAACTATGGGCCTTATGTGTACGAATGCGAGACTGAACTTGGAGAAAAAGCTGCAGCTGATGACAATACTTACAATTGCGAATACCTTTTGCCTGTTGTTCTTCCTGATGCAAGCAAAAATATCCATTTCGTCATCCTTCACCGCATGGCTCTACACAGAGGCGGGGAAGCTATGGATAGATTAGCAAAGTCACAGGGATGGACGATAGTAGGGAAGGACTGGAGAGAGGCAGTAAGGAAATGCGAGTGCTGCAATCAAGCTAAGATGATAGAGTTAGATCATAGCTCTAAGAATAGACACGACAGGGATTGGGCCCTGGGAGAATGTCTCGTAATGGATACTCAGTTTTATCTAGTATTGTCCCATGATGGTAGAAAGTATAAGTATACTATCAAATGCGTAGCTAGTGGATACGTAAAGGATTACTACCTAAAGCAAAAGAACGAGTTTTATGAGTACTTTCTCGAGGCAGTAGCTTTCTTTGAGCGTCAGACAGGAAATGCTGTCAGAATGGTCAAATCTGACCAGGAGTATAGGGGTTACGGGGTTTTCCAAGCGTGGATCAAACGTAAAGGGGTAGAATTCTATCCTTCCCCTAAGGGACACAGTAAGAGTAATGCAGTTATAGAAAGATCGCATCTTACTATGTAAGGCCCAGCAACAGCTGCCAGACTTGACGCGGGTTTGGCCATAAGCTTTTGGACAGATATGGAAAGAAATTCTACGTACATTGAGAATAGGATCCCTAACGCATACGGAAAGTTCAAAGGAATTTCCCCTTTTGAGGCAATCTTCAAAAAGAAACCGCTCATGTCTCACCTAAAACCCATAGGTTGTGCTGCGATTATGAAGGTGGAGAGTAAAAAGGGAGAACCAAAAGGTGTGCCAGTCATATTCTTAGGGTATGAACCAACTACTGGTTACTATAGGGTGTACGATCCTGTAGGTCGAAGAATTTACGGAGACTTGCGAAATGTGCGTTTTGATGTCAACCGCATGGGAAAACGTGTTGCTGCGAAAGTTCTCAAACTCAATCCCCGGGAAGAAGAGAAACTAGAGAGGGTTGCCTGGAGCAAAAAAATAGCAATCCCAAAGTCTAGTACTCCAGGGGGAGAGGAGGAAAACGGTCCCGAGGAAGGAATCACCGACGAAATAGAAATAGAGGGAGCTGAAATAGGATTACATCCTAAGAAACAGGGTTTGCCTATTTCGGGTGCTTCTAGGTCTACCGTAGTTGTGGAAAAAGAAGTTGTGGTTGTTGAAAGTGACAGTGAGACGGAAGAGCCGTTGTCCCCACCAGCCACCCCACAAACTCATGATCCAGGTGGAACCCCACAACCAGAAAAGAAAAGCGTCAGTGAACCGCCAGTCAGTTCGGTAGCCTTTCAGAAAGCTAGTAAGGTAAGACTGCCGAACCGACTGGACGCCTTGAAGGGAGTTGAAGTAGCAGTCCCCGCCCCCGAATTTGGAGAGAAACGGGCTAGGGCCCAGTACGGAGATAAGTGGAGCACTCATGTTAGGAAAGGATGAGCCATCCGTCCAGGGGGAGCTTTAAAGGCAATCTCTGGAAAAATGGAACCAACACATTATATAGACTTCGGAGAGGGTAAAGCAGAGAGAATGCTAGATAGCGAGATAGAGAAATATAGAATTAGTTCAGTCGGTACGGACAGTCTTATTGAAGTTACCCCCGAAGTCGATGTAAGTGTTCCAGAAGTGCTACCTCAGCCAGTATTATCTCCCCATACACCTAACCCCACTACTTTCCGTTCATGGGCACAAGGAGAGATTTCGGGAGACAATCTCATACCTGCTGGTCAAAAGAGGACCAGACCCCAGAAGCAGCCAACTGTTCCCCCAAATAGCGTAGCTGCAACCACTGTAGGGACACAAACACCGCCCATACTAACTACCGCTAAATTGCTAGAGGTAGTGCCAGATTTTGCTCCTAATGCGTGCTTTTATGCTTCTATTGAGCTGCCGCCAGACATCAAACCGCAAGACAAGAAGGCAGCGAGAGAGAAAGAGATAAAACAACAAGAAGAGCTGAAGTCTTTTGAATGGGTAAGAGAGACTGAAGCGAGGAGAAGTGGCAGTAAAATAATACCACTGACATGGGTCGATACGGGAAAACCTGACCCTAAAGGTGGCACTTATTGTAAAGCTAGAACTGCCATAAGAGGAGATTTAATGAAGCCAGGATTCATTATAATGCTAAGCGCACATATCCTCCTACTGCTCACAACCGCACATTTCTCATGTTTGTCGCGCACGCTGCCGTTCACACTAGGGATTTAAGGCTTGTTGACTTTGTCACCGCATATTTGCACGCAATCACGCCTTACACCATCTATGCGCGCCCACCACCCGGATTTGAGCGAATATCGGATTTGAGCGAATATAATAGGGTGGTTATGGCTTATCCTCAAAGCTTACTACAGTCATCCTGAGTCTGGTAGACTGTGGTATGATGTCTTGAACGATATAGTCGTTCAGTTTGGATATAAGCCCCTAGCCATAGATAAGGCGTCTTATGCGATAGTAAAGGACAACAACCCACAGCACACCACACTGCTTACATTCCATGTCGATGATGGTTTGCATGTTGCTAATGAGAAAGAGCACACAGCCTTAGTTAGGTTCTTCCCAGAAAAAGGGTTTGAGATGCAAAGACCTTGGCTTAGCCACGTCTTTCAAGAACATTTCTCTCGACCATTTCGAGAATGGGATCCTAGTCCACCAAAAGGTTTATATTAAAGCAGTTTTGCTAAAGCTAGGATACGATAGCGCTATTCCCGCTAAATCCCCCAACACCTCGGATACGGTCCGTCCCCTCAAGGCCGAACACGCCATTTTGGCATACGATCTTCGTACCCTTATTGGTGTTTTGCTCTTTGTCGCTGTCAACACACAACCCTTGATCGTTTGCGCTCTGAACATGGCAGCTTTGGATATGGTACCGAACCCTCCTCGCGCGTATTCGCGAATCGATAAAATCTGTCGGTTTTTGGTGACACCACGTGGGATTTTCTTCCGTCGAGCGGATAAGTCTATCACTTCTATGTGGGATTACGCGAAGCAAAGGGAGCGTAAGCAGAAGCTAGCCAGCGGATCGCCAGTTATGGACTAATTTACGGATATTGACCCCAGTCACTTGTCTCAGCACTCGGTGAAGCTAGGTGAGGCAGAGATCCCTAAAGAAGTCCGCCAGAAGACTCCCGTTTTTGGCTACTGCGATTCAGATTTCGCTTCTAGGCAAGAAGATAGAAGGTCCCGGAGTGGCTTCATCCTTTTCTTTCATTTGACTCCGATTTCAGTTTTCTCAAAGTTGCAATCAGTAGTAGCTAACTCGATCTTAGAAGCCGAGATCATAGCTGCTAACGAAGCGGTTAGGGAGGCTGAAGCCATTAGGAGGGTGTTAGAGGACATGGGTTACTCGCCGGGCACCATCCCGATCCTCGAGGATAACTCAGGAGCTATCTCATGGTCGGTTCGCGGCTTGGGTGAAAACCGTACTAAACACATTGCAGTGCGTTTTCATTACTTGGTCGACAGGTGCCGTGCAAAGTCCGTGCAGTTGTACAAAATTGCGTCAAAGGAAAATTTAGCAGATTACCTGACTAAATCTCTTGCACTCCCGCAATTTTCGCCAATCTCCGGGCATGTCGCGGTAGAAATGCCGATTGAATAGCTTTGCTTTGTTGTATTATGCATTCCGCACCATGCGTTATATGACATTATTGTTTGCTGTGTTTTGATTGATTGTGTATATTGCTTTCGTCTCCTTTAATGTCTAAATATTTATCAACTAAACTCACTTTTGCTACATGAAACTCCAAAAAGCGAGGGGGGGAGAGAGCCAATGCTGTTATTGCGACATTAGAAGTTTATACATGTTACATAGTATTAGATTATATCGCATGTGTCGATGATCTACTTTGCCATATAGACTTAATCGAAGTTAATGTCATGATAGTAGTTAATAGTAATAGTAATGACCAGACATATAAATTGTAAACTAAGTAGACCCAATGAGGCCACCAGGGAGCTTTGAACTATGGTTATAATTTTGTTAGCGCAACTAAATGGTAGGCATAGTTGTCAATGTGATCGGATCGCTCATATTTCTCGATATATGCTTGTATCCTATGACAACTGTCAGATGTAATAGATAATGAATGTTAAAATGCAACCTTTAATGTATTATCTTCATGTTGATGTTTTCTGTTGTAATGTTGGTAATGTTGCGCGTCTAAACAGAATTATTTCATGATGATGTTGTCATATGTTGTTTCTTATGGTTACATGTTTATCTATATGCTATGACTATATACATCTTACCAGCAGGTGCTTCAGGTAGCGGAACCGGCATGTTCATAACTGCGTATAGGCTGTGGAGGCCCAGCATGTTTGTTTTGCTGCTATCCAACGATATCTTTACCTGTCATGTGTTTTGTATATAAGTCATATTTGCCCGGTCATATATTAAGTAATTATACCTGTTTTTATTGCATTATCGTATGTGCATCATAAATATGTGCGTTTATTACCGTTACTGTGCATGTCTCATTGCATGAGGTTGTATTGGTGTGTGCAGACGGGTATATGCGGGTTTGCGAATTTCACGCAAAATTTACGCTCATTTTTATGTTTTATGCTTTGACAACCTTGCAGGGACCCAGACAATGCGTTCCTGACAATGCTAATTGGGTTGACATTTCCCCGACATTTAGCTATATAAATCATGTATGATGATTATATCTTCTATGTTTATGGCTATTAGTGCATATTTTTCAAATTTATATCAATCTGGGATCAACCCATATTTGCCTATGATAGTAATACTATCATGATATGATATTTCATTCAGTTAGAGTCTCCCCTTGAAGTAAGTTAGAAATAATAAGTTTCTGGGAAGGCAGTATAAAGGTAGCTAGATTAAGAAATAGCACTGAGGGGTGCGAGCGCTCTACTACCTACGTCACACTGCTATTACTGGACTATAGTACGTGAGTCACACGTACTACGCTATGGGCCGGGGCACAGCTCTGAATGGGACATCCCTGTTAGCAGAGCCGATGTATCTACTTCTACGAGAGGAGAGGGAGTGGATAATCGATAGGTGTAATATTAATTTAATTTCCATCATTTGTATGCTAATACATATTTCCACAGGCTTAAGGATTATCTTTAATTATGTCACAGTTTGTACTAATCTAAGTAATCAGGGGGAGTGTTAGACATAGATTTGGTAACTAATATATCCATGTATTTAACCGGGTTATGCGGTTAGATCCCCTATCAGAATAACTAATGCCAATCCACCTTAATGTACCGAGTGGGTATATCTGCCCCATTAAGTGGGTCCAGTTATTGTTCTGTTATTAATACCTACCAATCGTTTTAGTCAATGATTCCGTTACTGTTGGGTAAAGTATAATCATTAAAGTCATTCTTCGGTACTTCGTATGTCCTTATCAGTTGAAAGTTCAGTGAGGTCACCTTTTTAAAAAAAGCACTATGACACATGTTAATGAAAATTACTGAAAACTAGTGTGGGGAATAATTTAAGTTGCGATCCTTTATCTACAGCTTTATTTTTTTTGAAAGCTTGTGGTTCAGAACTTAGTAGATCGCAGCCCCTTTTTGACATGGAAAACGCATGTTGTTCAAGCCGGCCCTCACTTTTTTATACGGCAGTGACTCGATTTTTGCGGTGTTGATTTTTGGAAGAGGTCGTAAAATTTCCCATGTCAAAAATGGTGTCTGTGCACTCGTTTTTGTTGTTGATATTCAGTGTAGCTCCTTCTATCTTTGGTGGTCTTCGCTTTTGATAGTTCAATAGGATACTAGTTCAAGAACACTTGTACAAATTTTTTCAATAAAATTCCTCTTCTGTACGACAAACTTATTTGGTGTTGGTCACTGGTATTTTTTTGTAATGAAAAAATGGAAAGTTATGTTTTGTATCATTAGAAATCAGTTTGTATATAACTATAGAATGTCCAAATCTGTTTGTATACTTAATAAACGTAAATTCACAAAGCCTGTTCTGGGTAATTGACTGAATACACAATGAGATTTAACTAAACATTCGACAATCTTGGGGGTATCCCTTTTTCCGAAATTTTCCATGAAGTATATGGACTTTTTTGAAAACGTGTGGAAATGAAAGGAAATCAATTCACTGATTGCAGAACATATGAAAATAATATTAAAACATGTTTTTATTAATTGTAATACACTTTAACTTCATCTTCAGAGGTGGGCAGGAACCGGTCCGACACGGTAATCTTTCTCCTTTTTCATAGTCCCGGCTACTATGAATCTATGATGATAACAATGCCCAACATGCAGAATTTGCTTTTAAGTTTGTTTATCTTTGTTTACATTAAGCATTTTACTTTATTATGATAATAAACATTGCTTTTACCTACAATAAATTCCCCCCGGGGGGGGGGGAGGGGGGAGGGGGGAACGGGGGAGGAAGAGAAGTGCGATGTCGCCACGCAAAATACATAGATTCTACAACAAAATTTCTTTAATTACTAAAAAAAATAATAAATCTAACTCCGTAATATCATACTAACTAAATTAGAAGTTTGTTTAACTCTTGCACGCGACAAACGTTCTTAATCACGCTTTCGACCATAACAAACCTGCCAGTGCAAAAAATTACGATTAATACTACACTGCTACAAAGAAAAAAAACACAAAACAAATTCAAACATCTTTCAGATGAAGGAGAAAAGTGAAAGCTATGCAAACTACCTGGTGCGTGCATTTGAAGTTAGCGCCGAGTCAGCGCAAGCGATGCTAAAACAAACTCCCATGCGTTAGGTGAGCTGGGAGCGGTGAGACCGGTGCCGCGTTGGGGGGTGGAAGGTGAGTTACCAGCAGACAGAGCGCCAGCTGCCATCCGCGCGATGAGATCCTCCAGCAAGCTTTCTCTCTCGCTCTTACTATTTTTGTTGTTGTTGTTGTTGTTGCTGTTGTTGTTGCTGATGTTGTTGTTGTTGTTATCATTATCATCATAGTTTTTCTTGTTCTTGTTATTCTTCTTCATCTTCTTCTTCACTCTCTCGTTCTCTTCTTCTGAGCTTTCCTCCTCCTCCTCCTCCTCCTCCTCCTCCTCCTTCTCCTTCTTCGAATTCTTCCTCTTTCTTCTCTCCTCTTCCCGTTGTCGCTTCTCTTGCGCCTCTTTTTCCTTCCGATCTTGCGCTTCTTTTTTCTTCCTTTCCTCCTCTCTCAACTTTCTTTCTTCTGCTAGCATTTCCTTAATGGATGCGGCTTGTTCTGACATGGCCTTGTTCACAAGATCCTGAACGACTTCTTTCGACACGCCGGCGGACGAACTACCCTGAATACAATACCGGTCGCCGTTGTTTTGAAAGAAGTCGTTCATTTCTTGCGAACAAGGCAGTGGCAGAACAAACCAACAGCAACGACAACAACAACAACAAAGAATAATAATAATAATAATAATAATAATAATAGTATATCTCCTGCCAATTGCTGAGACAAAAGGCCATGTGCATCCAGTCCTCCATTCCATAAGGAAAGTCTCCACACCAATCGGTGGAATAAAGAAAGTGACGGCATAGAACATCACTCTAGGAGCTTTATACCAATCAGCCCATGGAAAGGGACCGATGGCCTATGTACTCCCTAAATAATAATAATAATAATAATAATAATAATAATAATAATAATAATAATAATAATAATAATAATAATAATAATAATAATAATAATAATAATAATAATAATAATAATAATAATAATAATAATAATAATAATAATAATAATAATAATAATAATAATAAAGTTTGAAAAAAAAATGTCAGCGCTTCCCGTTAGAGAGATTATACTCGGAAAAAAAAAGACAGGGAAAGGCTCACTGATAGAATGCCACACACACTAGCTAGCCATACTAAAGCTAGTAGCTATACTCCCCTCTCTAAACTATATGCTGCGGCGCCCAAAGAGACCTTTTGACCCCCCCCCCCCCCCGGGGGCCCCCCCCCTCACAAAAAAAAAGAAAAAGAAGAAGAAGGAGTAGGAAAGATTATACCTCCAACGACATGTATATGGGCTATCAACCAGCATATGCGGAGTTTAAGATCTTTTACGCGCGCAACGACCCTCC
>WBZZ01000598.1:42500-60000 GCA_019918135.1 Paulinella micropora
TGAACGTGTGGAAAAAGGGTCGTGTTATTATCAAACTTTTGTGCAGAGATTTTATTAAGAGCATGACATTTCGAGAAGATGTAACAGCATTCCCGCTCTTTCCCCAGCTCAGAATGAGCGGGAATGCTATTCTTTTTTTCTGTACACAACAATCTGTGGAAAAAACTCTGCACAAAAGTTTGTGAAAAGCGACCGGCATGATTTTGCATTTCCTTCCTACGTACTCTCAACTCATGTCATCCCTTGCATGTTTCTGCTATAACGTGTTTGTTGAAGCTATAAATGTCATTTCCTAACATTGCACGACCCAGCTTAATCTATTTTTCATAAACCAGCAATTCGATGAAACTCGTTTTTGGATTGCTGTTTTGCAAACTTTTGTGCAGAGATTTTATTGAGAACATGACATTTCGAGAAAATGTAACAGCATTCCCGCTCTTTTCCCAGCTCAGAATGAGCGGGAATGCTATTCTTTTTTTCTGTACACAACAATCTGTGGAAAAAACTCTGCACAAAAGTTTGTGAAAACCGACCGGCATGATTTTGCATTTCCTTCCTACGTACTCTCAACTCATGTCATCCCTTGCATGTTTCTGCTATAACGTGTTTGTTGAAGCTATAAATGTCATTTCCTAACATTGCACGACCCAGCTTAATCTATTTTTCACAAACCAGCAATTCGATGAAACTCGTTTTCGGACTGCTGTTTTGCAAACTTTTGTGCAGAGATTTTATTAAGAGCATGACATTACGAGAAGATGTAACAGCATTCCCGCTCTTTTCCCAGCTCAGAATGAGCGGGAATGCTATTCTTTTCTTCTGTACACAACAATCTATGGGAAAAACTCTGCACAAAAGTTTGTGAAAACCGACCGGCATGATTTTGCATTTCCTTCCTAGTACGTACTCTCAACTCATGTCATCCCTTGCATGTTTCTGCTGCAACGTGTTTGTTGAAGCTATAAATGTCATTTCCTAACATTGCACGACCCAGCTTAATCTATTTTTCACAAACCAGCAATTCGATGAAACTCGTTTTTGGATTGCTGTTTTGCAAACTTTTGTGCAGAGATTTTATTGAGAGCATGACATTTCGAGAAGATGTAACAGCATTCCCGCTCTTTTCCCAGCTCAGAATGAGCGGGAATGCTATTCTTTTCTTCTGTACACAACAATCTGTGGAAAAAACTCTGCACAAAAGTTTGTGAAACTGACCGGCATGATTTTGCATTTCCTCTTCAATATATTATTATTATTATTATTATTATTATTATTATTATTATTATTATTATTATTATTATTATTATTATTATTATTATTATTATTATTATTATTATTATTATTATTATTATTGTTGCTTGGAGCTGCCTTGCGGGGGTGTCAGTAGAGCCTATCGTCAAATCTTCGTACTCCCCTCACGGGTGAGACGATGGAGGCACATGTGCAGAAATGCATTCGCCATTGACTGAGAAGCACTATTATTATTATTATTATTATTATTATTATTATTATTATTATTATTATTATTATTATTATTATTATTATTATTATTATTATTATTGAGTCTTTGGAGCGGAGCCGCGTCACCGAACGGCCCCGTGCTACCAATGGAGGCACATGTCCGACAGGATCAAAGGCCAATTGACTGATAAATCTATTATTATTATTATTATTGTTATTATTATCATTATTATCATTATTATTATTATTATTATTATTATTATTATTATTATTATTATTATATAGCATAGTTTAAAGAGGGGAGTATAGATACTAGCTTTAGTATAACTAGCTAGTGTGTGTGGCCTTCTATCAGTGAGCCTTTCTCTGTCCTTTTTTTTTTTTAGTGATTCCCTCTAACGGGAAGCGCTGCCATTTTTTTCATGTGTATTTCAAACTTTAGGTATGCCATGCTGAGGGCTAGCAAGGCGCCGATATATGTGGCACACCGTGGTGGTGGCTACGGAGTCTTTGCTGATAATACCTTCCTCCTTCTTTTCAGCTTGGGCTCCTCGAACCAGGAGGAAAGTCTTTGCGTGCTGCAGATCATGCTGCATTTTCTGATCATTTCACTATGAAAATTGGGAGTTCCCTGCAAACAGGGATGCATCCAATTAAATTCATTAACGAATCGAGCAGGAATGCAATGCATCTCATCAACTCTTCATCGCAAGGGTTCAACAAGCTCGACGATGACACTTGCCGACCGAACGTGAAGGTAAATTATGTTAGTTGTTACATACATCCATGCAATGTAAGTTTTTGTTACGTGTGTTGTATTTTTTCTATAAATATTGTTGTAAATAATGTCAGGTCAGCAAGGGTACTCCTATTGTGACTGTCACCACCGCAATATCGAAAGATCAAGAGATTTTGCTCAGCTATGCGCCTAATCCAGACCTAGAGATAGCTACGCTGCCAAACGATGCACATCCGGTCTGGTTGAAAGAGGCTGCCAAGGAAGGAGCTAAAATCCCAGTTTTCCTGTTCGAGACTGACATTGGTCATGTATGTTTCATCGTTCCTGAGAAAGAACATCCGCTTCCACTTAAGTCAATTTCCTTGCTTCATGAAGCAAAGGTTGAACTTTTAGCGTCGGTCAGCAGTATTAGTTCTGATGGAAAGCAACCGCTCTCCAGGTCATCATCTATTCCGCCGGAAAAAAAGAGGAAGCTTCTCGACAGCGTGTCCTCAATTTCAGATAGTCGCCGCACGCTTCTGCCCAGGGAAAGCTCGGACATTACAGTCATCACAGAAAAATCAAGCTTGAGTGATGCACAGGTAAAAAATAAATAAATGAAAATTATTACTGAGAAGATTCTTTTTTACAGGCAGGTGTTCCTGACGTTGATGCTAACCTCGACAGCTGGAAACAGTCAGACAGTTCTACTGTCACTACAGGATATGATGTTAGTAGCTGCAGCAGCTCTAGACTATATCTTCCTACTGGCTCCATGGTAATTTTTTTTCTCTACCTGTCTATGTTCATGCTGGTTAATGTTCATAAGCGATCTTGTTTGCGTAGAACGTCGACGAAGAGTGTTCAGATACGGATTCAAACGGTGATGCTGCATCTATCAACCCTGGATTGCTTCCTCCTCTGGTCGGCGTGGACGATGCGGAATTATCCAACGAGCTTCGATTGAACTTCGACGAGCTTATGGAATCGAATGAGCTGTTGTATAACATCATGAGATTATCACCAATTCCTTACAGCAGACCACGTAAGAATCCAACGCGCCCCTACACGATGAAAAGTCGCACGAAAGGTGCAGTGAAGCTTCAGAGACCGTCTGCGCTCCAAAAACTGTTGGGGATTACCTTCGCCGACTTGGACAGGGAAGTTAAGTCTGTCTGCTGCAAAAAGTGGAAGTGTTATTCATTTATCGACACGCGTGATGTGCTTTACACGAGAGCGAAGAATGCGTCATCGTCTCTCAGTGAGCTTTATTCTTGGGCAGCTTCGCAGCTTGAATCGTTTCAAACAAAAACTGGATCGTTTCAGTATATGTATTTAACGGAGGCTGTGTGCAAAGTAGCCTGGCAGCGTATCTACGGGATCGGTGATAAAGTTTTGTCAAGAGCACACAAACTTCTTGCAAATAACACGAAGGTTTTGACAAAAAGCTACTCAACCGTTCCTGAAACAGAAGATGTGGTAGCAGTATTACTCTGCGAGAAGTTCATGGAGAGTTACCCGGAGATATGCAGCGACGGAATATGGAGGATGCAAGAAATGGCTCAGGACGCAGGAGTCCAAAACTATGTTCGCGAGAATTGGAAAGATATGTGCCTTCGGTTTGGTTGTTCGAAACGAGTTGATCCAAATAATCCTCCGACAGACAATACGATCAACAAAGTTTGGCGCATGGATTTTCCGCACGTCAAGTTTGTCAGAGGTATTATGCATATTTTCGTTATCATTACTTATTACAGGTTTGTTTTGCAGAAGGAGATTTCTCAAAATGCGAGATCTGCACAGAGCTTGCTGCTGATCATTCTAACGGTTTCAGGACTGAAGTAGAAGCTCAAGAATGGCGTCGCCGTAGCAGGCTTCATCACAAAATTCACAGGGCGTGCCGCGTTGCCAGCATGCAGCGCAAGAAGGCAGCACCAGCAGATTTTGCTGCCACAGTCATATCAGCCGATATGAAACCGCCAGTGAAGATCCCATCTTGCCGCCGCGCCGCGAAAGATTTCAAAGGAAAAATTGTGTTTCGCCTTTGCGTTGGAATCAATACCTGCTACACTACCGATACGCATTTTATTCTGACGTACCTTGAAGGCGCGGTAGAACACGGCGCGAACAGCAACATTACTATGCTTGCCGCACTTTTACATTGGCAACTTTGGAACCCTCGCACAATGCAAGCGTGGAAATTATATCTTGAGTGGGACGGAGCTGGTGATAACACCGCGTGGGCGATGCTGGGTTTCCTTGGGCTCAATGTCGTTGACAGAGGAATCCGTTTCCAAGTAGAGTCACATCGCAAGCCACCAGGGCACGGGCACGATGGAGATGATCAGGAATTTCGAGTTATGGATATCGGGTGGAAGAGCACCTTCCTGACAACTAACATCGCTCAAGCGTTATTAAAGCTCATTCTTGCATTCAAGAAGCAGCACAAGAAGAGGCATGTGCTGGTTGTTCTCGGATGTAACTACGACTGGATGACTCATTTTAGCCCGTGTATGAACAAGAGTTTCAAAAACTACAACAAACCCTTGGCATATAGAATCACCAAGAAAGATCCTGACGCTTTGCCGACTGTAGAGATCGCTACTTGGGGAGACGCACAGGATTTTCATGGAGTGCGTGATGATCCCAGAGGAGAACCGATCAATTTGTTTATCGGACGCCCCGGTAATAATATTATCTATCTTTCTCTTTCTCTCTCTCTCTCTATATATATATATATATATATATATATATATATCTCTTTCTCTCGTTCTATCTATCTATCTCTCTCTCTATTTATGACAGCGACCGACATGCCTCCCAAGCTTCCAGTCGGCTACTTCGTCAATCCGCGCCTGAAGAAGGATATTCGTGCTTTGGCTACTAAATACCTAGGGCCGGATGAGCGAGCACATGTGGAGGAAATGTTAGCAGGTGGAAATTTGACCAGAGTAGAGGTGGATGGAGATTACTTCGAAGGCGGCCTGCCCGGCCGTCCTGCTCATATGTCCTGTGTCGATGCAAAAGGCAAGGAATGGAGAGCAGAATTTCGATTGATCGACGAGCTACCTGTAAATTGGATGGAGTTGCCTCAAGAACGACAGGAGAAAATGAACGCACTTACGCGTTTGACCGATGAAGAGCTGCTGTCCTTACCACGCACTTATTTTGTTAATGAAGGACGTCCTCCAGCTCACCCGAGATGGCGTGGTGCAAGACAGCTTACTAGCGAAGAAAAGCAGGAGCAGGATTTAGCATTTGGAAATGCTTCTGAGCCTTGGCGGAAAATTCTCACGTTGCTAAGATCGTCAGAGGAAAAAAAGCAATTTGCGTCCAAGCAGATGGTAGTTAGCGAATTGAAATCATGGATGAGAATGCATGGTGTTGCAACGCAAAACTCCGATCGGAAACAGTTCAAGAAGGCAGAGCTTATTGAACAAGCGTGGAACCATTTCGAACGATGCGACTGTGGGTTCCCTGAGGAAGAAGAGCTTGGTGCTGCTCAGCCTGCAGAACCAGTGGCAGATTCAGAGGATGACTTATCTGATACTTCATCTTCCAGTTCATCAACTGACTCATCGTCTGATCGATCTTCTGGTTCAGAGGAAGAAAAGCATGGTATTAGTTTTCTTCTTCTTCTTCTTCTTCTTCTTCTTCTTCTTCTTCTTCTTCTTCTTCTTCTTCTTCTTCTTCTTCTTCTTCTTCTTCTTCTTCTTGTTCTTCTCCTCCTTAACATGATGCTATCCATATTGTAGATGATTCAGATCGCTCCGACGCAAGTTGGAGAATGCGTAACTCAGGAATCCGTTTGCGCGGACGTCGCCGCGCACGTCGTGCTGCGGGTGGACGTGGACGTGGACGTGGACGTGGTCGTATGTGATTATTTTTTTTGAATGAATTTTTCTGGGTCCGACTTTTTCATAATGGTTTTTGTCTAGGGCAACTGCAACTGTAACGCTTCTTCTAAAAACTGAAATTAGAAATTTGTTTAACTCTGATAATGCACCAGAATCTGATGTGAAGCGTCCTCCCTCCGACCCATTCCCCCCCCCCCACCCCCCCCCCTCCCCCCTCTACGTACCAGCGTACGTCACAGCGGGCAAACAGAATTTTTTGAAGGTAAAACCATGTCTTAATATAGTAAAATGCTTAATATAAGCAAGAATAAACAGTAAAAGCAAATTCTGCATGTTCGGCATTGTTATCATCATAGATTCATGGTAGCCGGGACTACGAAAAAGTAGAAAAATTACCGTGTCGGACCGGTTCCTGCCCACCTCTGAAGATGAAGTTAAAGTGTATTACAATTAATAAAAACATATTTTAATATTATTTTTATATGTTCTGCAATCAGGGAATTCATTTCCTTTCATTTCCACACGTTTTCAAAAAAGTCCATATACTTCATGGAAAATTTCGGAAAAAGGGATACCCCCAAGATTGTCGAATGTTTAGTTATTTCACACAGTGATTTTTCGATGGTATGTCTGACCAAAACATCACTTTGAAAATCGATGAGAGCGCATCGCTCCTTTCAATTTTATTGTTGAAAATGATGTTTTTGTTTACTGTGATGCTATTCCAAGCCTCAGAACATGTGCACAGACCTCCTGAAATGCACACAAGGTCACTGCCTTCTCGAGTTTCATGCTTCAAAAAAACTCTGACTTTATATTTTTACACACACAAAAAAATAAGCCACAAAAAGTCAGGAATGTTCAACTAGTGAACATAGGAGTTAAATTAACTACTTTCCAGCAACATTTATTAATAATGAATAATAAAACTTCTATGATGATTTTTTCATTTTTGCTTTGAATCATTACGACCGGTTTTCACTTTGAAATTGCTTAGCATATACAAATACTATTTTAATGAAAAGTATATACATATGTTCCTTGAAACTCAGTGAACTGCATTCTTACGTTCTTCATTCATTATGTGTTCCTTACGCATCAGAAACTAGTTATGTGTATGGGATCCTTTGACACCATTTTTCCAGTGTTATTTCCCCAGCTCAACAAAAAAAAACAGTAAAATTTCCTAGGCAATCGTGAAACTTCACGCTAAAAAATTCGGGCCGGAGGGACTAGGTAAAAAGTTACTGGTTAAATGCAAGAATGCTTACTACGCAGGAACGAACATACCTACATTTATTTTCTTTATGTAGAATTCAAAGTAATCGCTTAAATAAATTAAATAGTACATTGAAATAAAGTGAAAACTAAACTGTCATTTATTAGATTTTTGATGGGCAGCTAACTACATATAAAAAAGCCGCCCGCGACTTGAATGGCTGCTGATTTCACTGGGAGCAAGATGTGGTCACTGAGACTCGAGTGCCACGGTCATAGCTTTTGGACTCCTCAGCCGCGTCCGAGTTGCACGGAGGCTCAGGGCTAGCCGGTGAGACTCAGGTTCAAGTCTCGAGTTGAACAGGTCCCGGGCCGGCCTTATTAATAACATGTTCTGTAACACCCACGGTATACTACATCGTTTTTACGCTATTGGTTTTTACGGGAATTCACTCATGGTAGTAATTCCTTGTTATCAAATGTATTTTAAGATGAATTCTTATTACATTTCCGGTTTTGAACAATACTTCCGGTTTTAATGTTGTATTAGGATAAAGGGGTATGAGGATAAGCTTGGAAGCTTAAATCCCATAGGGCCTTAAATCCTCAGTATATTTTACACTTAACCGATATACCGGAGTGGTGAAGGTTTGTAGGATGTAAGTTACAAAGCTGTAGCATCCGTATTGAATAACCTCCCACATTAATAGCGTTTACCCGATCCTTTTGTAGCGTATGTAGTAACCGTTTGAAGTTAAGGAAAATTGGCACGGAAATTCCGTGAAATTTGGCCGTTTTTCCCGTGACTGGGAATTTATGGCTAAATAAGGGAAAATTGCACGTATGGATTGTTGTTTGTGGTAATTGTTTTGGCATTTGTGCAGGTTACGGACGTAACGCATCGTGTCAGTTGACCCGTGTCAAAGGGACATTCCGATTTTAGCGGTTTTTCCCTTTGGCTTGTTGTTTGGATTCATTTCTGGCTTCCCTTTCTACTTTAGAAGTGAAGGTTAGCTTTGAACCAGTTGTGTTCAATTTATCATTAAATTCCATTTTTACTTTGAGCTCGTAAGGGACTGAGAAGAAAAAATTTGGAATTGGGAACGACGCATTCTCTGGGAACAAGCTCAGTCACACTGTTGTTGACTGTGTCTTGGTGAGAGTGTCAAGTAGCTTCTCGACAATCAGTACTCTGTACTGGTCGTGTGAGATAGTGCTTCCAGTCGTCTCTGGAAAGGGAAACTACAGGTGGTAAGGGGGGTTTTGAAGATCAATAGGGAAGGACCCTGATCTCGAAACTTGGACCTTGACACCTAGGAGGTTGACATGTCAATGGCAACAGGGTCGACATACGATCCCTACAAGGATCCGTGTGTTCAGCCGTTGTCGGGGAAGGCTGTGGGGGAGTTTCTACTACATGTAGCAGCAGACTACATAGTAGGACCCGCAGAATAGCATCAGTTTTTGGAGCACTTTGTCCCTTTGGCAAGTAAGTACAAAGACAGAGAAAGGGATAAGGAGGTTTACGATGCAGTGAAGGCCGAAAGTAGTGATTTGGCGAAATGGGGGTACAGTCAACCCACCTTTGCCATCAGGATTCACAGGCTATTCACCTAGTGAACATAAATTGAAAACTTTGATGCCCATGGCCATGCAGATTAGGAGGATGATGGCAAGGATGTTCGTATCCTTGCACCTCCATGAACTGCAGATGGTGGTCATCCAAGGTTGGAGAACTCGGATGAGGATTACTATCCGACTCCTATCCCTTCGGAGCAGTTTGATGTCCATTCCTCGTGACGGGGGTGGAATCTGACATCAGTTGGAAGGAGGAATGGAATGGAGGTGCCAGAATGGACCCAACAAAAGGGGAGACTTTTGACGCGACCATGGTGGCTGCTTTCTTCAAGGACGAGGTTTGGCCAATGGTAGCCCATGCCTTCTCCAAGGCGGTAAAGAATTGGGATTCCGCTAAGGAGAAGTTGAAGGAAGCAAAATGAATGAGGGATACCAAGGTGTGGGGTAAAAAGACACCGGACACTTTGGACTTAGTCCAGGTTGAAGGCTTCATGCAAAAATTGGAGCTGATGACGAACAAGGACACGTTGGCTAACCATGCCAACAGCTGCAGGAGTCTGCGTGATCTGCTGAGGGAAGCGGAAGCAGCAGCACTCGCACAGACCAAAATTAGTAATACTGCAGCTGTGGCGGCGGATGCTAATCTTTTGGCGATGGCAAGGGAACAGGCTCATGAGAACTTATACCGATTTCTCTTGTACCTCATGGAGGTCGTAAAGGCCATAGAGTTTTGCGTTGAAAAATACGCATTATGGGAAGAGAGATATGCGGTAATAAAGAAAAGGGAGGAGGATGATCCCACGGACCCAGCGGTGCGATATGAGCAGGAGAGGAAGAGGATGGCGATATTCCTCGACAAGTTCTCGCCTGTTGCATTTCAACCGGGGACTGAAGGGGATAAAAAGCCGACAATATGGTTTACCCGACAGGTGAACTGTGCGTCGACTCCCCATGGTTGCGTAAGGCGATAAATTCTCTCTCAGACTGCAAGATGATGGAAGAGAGTAATTTCGAGTGACTGTCGCCGATGACCCTGGTGGATATTCTCCGACAGTGCACGGATGCAGACCTTATGGAGCACTTTACGAGTCACGGAGAGTATCACAAAGGGGATGCTGAGGGAAATACAACATCGCGATGTGTATGCAGAGACGGGGGTGTTAAACTTTCCGAGACACACGCGATGATGCATGCTCTCATTGAGTTGCTCGTAACTCACGGAAGTCATTGGGATTTGACTAGTGAGGTCATGCTAACAGGACACATTTCCACGGTGGCTGGGAGTGCATTGGCGTTGACGGGCAAGAAACCGATGAGGGTTACGGGGAAATTTATGTCGGAGCTGGAGAAGCTGAAGAAGAACAACGCGTTAACGTTCTTCATGAGCCTCAAAAGGTTCATCCGACACGTGCTGGCAAGGATCCATCAGCATGATCCGTGTGTTTATCGGTCATTATTAATGCATGGCCGGGTGGCAGATGGACGAATAAGATCCCGAACAACGTCGATTTCACGACTGACCAATCCTCGGCGTGGAAGGATTTTGCTGCTGGATATGCGTCAGGAAGAGACATGTGGAAGGATTTCCTAGTCGCTGAGAGAGCGTGGGAAGATACTTTGGTCACCACGGGCGGGCTAAAGGCTTTAGCAGCGGTGGCGAGGGGCCAGCTGGAGGAAGGAAAAGGGGGGAAGGTGCTTGCCATCCAGTCGGGATCAGGTGCTGCAAGGCATCGAATCCCTAAGGCTCAAAAAGGGGGCTATGGTAAGCAGAGCAAGCGAGAAATGGAGGAGGAGGAGGAGGAAGATTAGAGCGATGAGCGTATTCTCCCTCCCGGAGGAAAGTCCAGGAGTGCCACTCCCTCTTATGGACAAAATCGTCGGCTCTGCTGGGACTACTACTTCAAGGGCTGCATGTGCCCGAAGAAGGAGCGTTGCGCTGGCCTTCACTCCGACAAGGACAAGGATTGGAGGGCCCTGGAGGCGTCGTTGGATTCGTCCAACGATGGCACTAAGGTTTGGGAAGTGATCAGGGCCATCCATAAAGAGGGCAAGCTGCAGATCAAGGATCAGAAGGACCCTGGTGCGGTATCTGGTCAGGGACCGGTTGAAGCAGTTCGATCAGGCAGCGAAGTCCTTGCGGGGAGGGGACGGAGGAGGCCGCGGAGGGCGCGAGGCATGGAGGTGGAAGCGGCTTCCGGACCAAAAGGCGGTTTAACAAGGGGAAGAGTGGCCGGCCCTTCAAGAAGGCTAAAGTGGCGGCAGCTTCCAAGGAGGAGGTGGAAAAAGAAACGGGGGCGATCTCCGAGGTGGAAGAGGGGGAAACTCAAGCTGGTAAGTACCAGTTGAGGGATACCTGTGGGGGGGGGGGGGGGGGCGAAGGGCGGATTCCTCCGTTAGTACTCATGGGATGGTGTTGTGCCTCAGATGAAGAGTACTTCACCGCCGACGACATTCCATAAGCCCGGGGGGCGGGAAGTCGAGGCGATACCCACAGGTAACCCTTCTCACGAAGGTCAACAGTTGACTCATGGAATGGATGGTTCTGTGATGCAGGTAACGATTGAGCGGGATAAGCGTGGTGACAACGGGGGGGAAATGGGGCACAGGAAGGCCAGACAAGTTAATATTATAAATAAAAAGGTTGTTACTATCGCACCGCGAAAGTCGAGTACTACCCTAGAAATTTCACCGGTCCCGACGGTGAGGTTTAAGAAGAAAGTTTCATTCATCCCGGAGCCCGAATAGGAGGGGGTTAAGCCGGTGCCGATACGGATAAGGAAGTTTAAGTCCGTGAGTAAGTCGGCAAAGAGGGGGAAAACCGGGGGAGTAAAAACTACTGCTTTTGGTGAGGAATTCATCAGGAGCGGGCTGTCGGACCGGAAAGATTTGAGTCATAGTTTTGTTCAAGTTTTATCTGACTTGAAGGAGCGCCTAGAGGCGATTGAGATGCCGGAACATGCGTTGTGCATTACTCAGGTCTACTGCTTGGACTTGGAGAGTGCTTGCGATATGGCAAATGATACGTTGGCTAATATTAATATCGCGGGCGCGGCGTTCATAACGGCTAATCGGGCGTGGTTGGATAAAAATATGTTGCCAATTAAAGGAAGCATTGAAGGAGTGAATGGTAAGGCGAGGGCGGAGGTGACGGGGACAATGGTCTTGACTACTGAACTCTACTCCGGTAGGTCCTTTGACATTCAGTTGAGTATTCGGGAGGGTTGCTGATTGGATTCAAGCAACTCAATAAATGACTATTGAACTCTACTCCGGTAGGTCCTTTGACATTCAGTTCTAATATTGTCTGTCCGGAGTATTCGGGAGGGTTGCTGATTAGATTCAAGCAGCTCAATAAATGAATACATTAATTGATTGCCGGTCAGGTTTAGTGCACTATGGCATTAGTGACGATGACGCGGAGGGGTGAGGGGGCGGGCTGCGGTTCCACTCTTTCATACGGATACTTACGCGGTGTCATACACTAAGCATGGCTCGGTCGGCGCCGGTGACCCACATGCAATTGCGCGGAGCGCGAGGGTGCAGTTGGTCATACCGAAGCCATATCAGCACCCGGCATTGGACAATTATTATAAGGATTTCGAACCGGATTACCGCGGGCATACGGGAAAGGCTAGAAAGGTTGTTCGACGTTGGGAAAAGGCAACGGTGGAGGACTTAATTCAGGGTCGGTGTGCCCAGATTATGGCCTGCACAATGGAAGAACATAACATGGAGGAGGAGGCAGGGATTGATAGGTCCAAGGATGGAAAGAAGATGTGGTCCTTCAGAACCGATTCTGCTTCCATGCAAAGCTTAAGGCATCACAGGCAAATAGGCCGTTGTTTGAACCGTTGATATTGGTGCGGGTTCCAACGGGAGGGACGGAGGATGAAATAATGGATTTCGTGGGGGACATGTGGGGTGACAAACCTCTTTGTCCGCGGAATTTGGGGGAGACGGCGAAGTTGATCACGAAGTATTTTGAGGGTGACAAACCGTTCTCTATTGTCCTACCGTTCCACGACAAGGCACTATGGGCGGATGAGGTTTTGGACCGGATGGTGGATCACCCAATCCCGGTGCCGTCTAGGAAGCAGCATTTGGTGCTTGCTTGTAGATTAGGCACTAGGGCACAAGGGTTGACGTATCGGAACTCACTCAAGGGATGTGACCTTCAGAAAATACGTGAGCAGGCATTTACCTGCTTCACGGGATTCTTTACGAAGAAGGCACCTATTCAGTACGCATTAGTTCTGGATCGGATGGCGAATCTGGGTAAGTTGGATGAGTTTTCGGAAGTCAAGTACCACCAAATCTAGAGGGAGGTAGAGATGCCTTCCGAGGACGGCTTGGTGGAGGATGCGTGGACGGATATGGCAAAGGCGCCCGAACTGAAGAGTCGGAAGGACACCCAGTCATGGGAGGATAGAATGCCTCAAATGCGGGCGGATTGGAAGGGGAGTGAGGAAGATCTCAAGTGCCTGCAGGAGATTATGGCCAAGGAGAAAGAGATCTTCGATCCGCCTAGACCGGGCACGGTCAAGCATTATAAGGCTCATCTCAGGAAGATACCGGGGATGAATATCACGCATGCCTCTAGGAGGTCTAGTCTGGGCCACAGGGAGGAGAGCATTGCCCAGGAGAAGGCAGAGGAGCTACAGCTGCAGGCGGATGATTTCACGGAGTTTTTGGACTCCCCGATTTCGTCTCATGTACGGATGGTTCCGAAGCCGGATGGGGCACTGAGGTTTTGTGTGAATTACTATCGGGCGAACAAAATCATCGAACGAGAGCGGTACCCGCTTCCTAAGATTGATGATTGTATGCGCAAGTTAAAACACGCGAAATATTACTCGGTGTTGGATTTGAAGAATGGGTTCTGGCAGATCCCGCTCAGTAGAAAGAGCAGGTGGCTTACCGCGTTTGTGGTGGGCATGACGCTGTACCAGTGGAAGGTATTGCCGATGGGTCTGAGGAACTCGCCGGGCATATTTCAGGCAGCAATGCAGAAAATGCTTGGTCGACAGTTTGAGGATGGAAGGGCAGGTGGGTTTATGGAGAAATATGGGCAGAAGGCGGAGGATTATGCTTTCTGTTACATATATAGATGATATTATTATCTATTCCAATACCATGGAGGAACATCTGGCCCACATCCAGGACGTTTTCCGACGGGTGAGAGAGTTTGGCCTCAAGGTGAACTTGGCCAAGTGCCAGTTTGCCACCCGGCAGGTAACGTACTTGGGATATGATATATAGAACGGAACGGTGGCGATCGCGGCTAAGAAGAGGGAAGCTGTGGAGGGAATTAAGCGGCCTCAGACGCGGTCGGAGCTATTCTCCTTGATTGCGTTGGCGCAATACTATAGTCAGTTCTTTCCGAATAGGTCGGACACGGTTAAGCCGTTGAGGGAGCTGTACGTGAAAGGCGATATGAGGGACGCCTAAACAGGAGGAGGCGTTCGAAGGAAATGTTAACTCGTGATCCCAAGTTCAATAAGGACTGCATCTTAATGATGCCGGATGTGGACAAACAGTATGTGCTGGACACGTGCACCGATGCGTCTAAGTACGCGATCGGGGCGGTCCTACAGCATTACGATAGTCACGGAGTCCTGAGGCCGATTAATATTGTATTTGAGCCGGAAGCTCAATAAGGCCGAACAGAACTACTGTACAAGGTAGAGGGAAGCCTTGGCGGTGGTCCGGTCCTTTATAAGGCTCAGGGAGTACTTGTTGGGGTCACGAGATATCGTAGTGAGGACGGATCATCAGAACCTTCTATGGTCAATGACGAATGATTGCACGGGCCGGTTGGCCAGATGGCAGGCTTTGCTATCATGCTATGATTTCACCGTCAAATATCTGCCCGGCAAGAAAAACATTGTCGCCGACTCTTTATCTAGGGTCAATTACTCTACGCCATCCGCTTGCCTGGCTGCAATGCAGCAGATGGACGAGTTTGAGGACTTAGCGTTGAGGAAGGACATGAAGGATGTCTTGCAGGCGAATATGATCTTCTATGCCAATAAATCTCACCCGGGGTCTAGCCGGAAGGAGCCTAAGCTGGTGGAAGCTAAGAGGGCGGAATATAGGAGAGTCAGGACGACTCAGTTGGAACGGGAGGTAGGCAGTGCAGAGTGCTGTGACGAGCATTCAGGTTGCTGAGGAGGCCCATGCAACGCCTTAAGGAGTACGAGGCAGATAAGGCTGCGATGAGGGATAAGCATAAGGCGGAGCATGAGTGCTACTGTTGCCAGGCACATGCGGCACCGGCCGTCCGCACCTACGTGGAAGACCCGGGCGTGGGCCGTCCGAGCCCTCGAGGCAGAGGAGACCTCAGTAGAGCCGGTGGCGGGGCCGGATTCCAGGCTTTATGAGGAAGTCCAGGTAGAGGACGGTACAGTGCGCATTGCAGCTGTAGAGGCTTGGAAACTTGAAAGTAATTTCAAGTCACGGTGACACTCTTTCAACCGCGCGCCACCCGTTTTACCAACGCTTAAGTTTGCCTGAATAATCATCCGATAATCAGTCTGATTGAAAAAAACATAGAGTGCGGTATAATATATACCGACGGGCCCGGGCCGTGACCGTCCTGTGTTAACCACTCCGAGCAGGGGCAAGATGTCACAGTGTTACGAATATTTAATATTATTAATACTATGATAATAAAATAATCCGAGTCATTACTGACAGTATTAATACAGTGACTACGAGAAAGCAAGCCTCGGACTCTCCGCCAATGTCTTCTGCCACGGTCACAGAGATTGATCGAGTCACAAGGAAAAGCAAGCGAAGGCAGAAAGGCAACCGTCCTCAGCAGTGCAGTACTCAGCAAAAGGTATTAATAATTCACTGTGCAAACTTTCGTGCCGGGCCGTCCGGCCGGCATACGCAAATACAGGTATATAAAATGATTGCTAAAGAATCTTAAAAAGGCCGGTAACTGTTGGCCTTTGAAGTAATTAAATTATTAATGAATAATTATTAATCGAATGATACTTCAGGATAACAGACTCTGGGGCTGTTACAACTGAACCGTGCGGGCCGCAGTGCCGCCGGGGCCCGGCCATGCTTATTCTCCGCGGCCGCTCAGCCGCGGGTAGTGATACCCGGCCCAGCGCTATTAAGAATGAAAAGTACATAATAAATATATTTTTTAAAAGTAATGATAAAATAAGCAAAGAAACAATCCAAAGCCACTAGCGGTAATAACTTGAAGGGGCCACAGCAGACTCGGCTATCTGAGGCGCGCCTTGATCATGACTCGTGACAAGGTAAACAATCAGACGAGCAAATTCACATGTCTTGCCCGATTCAGAAAAAAAAAAAAAAAAAGCGCGGGGGGGGGGGGGGGGGGGGAGAAACATCAAAGCCACAAGTAAAAGCGCCACAGCAGGCTAGGCGCCGGCGCGCCTTTTTAATTTTGTGTGTGTGTGTGTGTGTTCTTTTTGAATGAAAACTTATGCGCCACTGAAGTGGTTTGCGTGCGTGAAAAGTTCAGCGTTACACTCGCAGACATTCAAGTGTCAAAGTCAACTATCAAATTTAAACTTGAAAACCAAAATTCAAATTCGCTCAAATGAACAATATATCCGTCCGCCAAGTCAGCACAATTTTTGCGAAATGTTATCGTTAAATTTGACTAATTTGAAACATATGTTCTAGTTGTTGATTTCGAATCTGATTGTTGGCTTCGACACTTGAATGTGCTTCGCCATAACACTTAGACTTATCCTTGAAGTAGAAGTAGACGAGAAGTATCCCCTCTTGGTGCTGCAATCAATCTACGTACACAGGCTTACCTGTATCTAATATTACAACTCTATCTCCAACGCAAACTCGCCTCCCGATGGCTGCGTCCTCGTGGATGAGATTTTGTCCAAAAAACACCGCGTTGTCTTTTCCTCGCAACCGGTGCCTGTGTGTGTGTGTGTGTGTGAGAGAGAGAGAGAGAGAGAGAGAGAGAGAGAGAGAGAGAGAGAGAGAGCGAGAACGAGCGAGCGAGCGAGAGAGAGAGAGAGAGAGAGAGAGAGAGAGAGAGAGAGACCTCCTGAGAAGACTGGAAACTGGCAGCGAAGGGCCACGAGTTCCGGTCGCAGGCTGGACATATATACATACATCACATTACATTACATTACATTACTTTACTTTACATTACATTGCCTTACCTTACCTTACCTTACCTTACCTGACCTGACCTGACCTGACATGAAATGACATGACATGACATGACATTACATTATATTAATTACATTACATTAATTACACTACATTACATTACATTACATTACATTACATTAAGTGACAATACATTACAATACATTATATCACATTTATATTAACGTTTACATTAACATTTACATTAACATTTACCTTGACATTTACGTTGACATTTACTTTAACATTAACTTTACATTAACTTTACATTACTTTACATTACTTTACATTACTTTCAATTCCTTTCCATTCCATTCCATTCCATTCCATGACATGACATGATATGACATAACATGATGTGACATAACATGACATGACGTTACATGACGTTACATGACGTTACATGACGTTACGTTACATTACATTACGTTACGTTACGTTACGATATGTTACGTTACATTACATATTACATATTACATATTACGTTACCTATGTAATCTAATCTAAT
>WBZZ01000598.1:67500-74329 GCA_019918135.1 Paulinella micropora
ATATTAATATTTATGTTTAGATATATTCAGTAGTGATAATATTATAATATGATATGAATATATATGTTCTCTCTCTCTCTCTCTCTCTCTCTCTCTCTCTCTCTCTCTCTCTCTCTCTCTCTCTCTCTCTCTCTCTCTCTCTCTCTCTCTCTCTCTCTCTCTCTCTCTCTCTCCCTCTCTCTCAGACTCTCTCTCTCTCTCGCTCTCTCTCTCTCTCTCTCTCTCTCTCTTCCTCTCTCTCTCTCTCTCTCTCTCTCTCTCTCTCTCTCTCTCTCTCTCTCTCTCTCTCTCTCTCTCTCTCTTCTTCTTCTTCTTCGTTTTTATTGAGAGAACAATTTTTACAATCGGACTCAAGGATCGTCCACGTGAAAAGTATAGCTATTAAGTCATACCTTTATCTAAGGTGGAAACCTAGTTATTAAATCGAGCGTATTAATTGAAAGTATTAATATTAGGTCGCTTGGTATTAATCTTATTAATATTAATGTTTATGTTTAGATATGTTGCGTAATATAGCTTAAGTATTCATGTTATTAATATTAATGTTTATGTTTGCATCAGTAGTAATATACTAGAATGATCGGAGTGAGTGAAAATTAGTAGTTCAGTGAATATGTCTGGACAGTAGTATGAGAAGGGAGAGGGAAAAAAAAAAAAAAAAAAAAAAAAAAAAAAAAAAAAGGAGAGAGAGAGAGAGAGAGAGAAAAGAGAGGGGCAAGTGAAGGAGTGGTTTGTTGGTGTGGTTGGGAGACCATATTCGTTGGACGGAGTCCGGCGGAGGATTCTTCAAAGACCATGCTGGTGGATGGTTGCTGTTGTGTGTGTGTGTGTGTGTGTTTTTTTATATAAACTTATTTATGCATATATATATGTATGCATATAAGTTAATTATTAATTAATTAATTAATTTTTTTTTTTTTTTTTTTTTTAGTGTGTGTGTTGTAGTCATTGTTGTTATTATTATCATTATTATTATTATGTTTTTGTTGTTCTAGGAGGTGAGCTTTTATCCGCTTTTTGAAGATGTTGAGTGATGTTGTGTCGATATCTTGTGGGAGTTGGTTCCATTGATGCAGGAACAGTTTTGTTTGATATGGGGTGTTGTGGTCGATGAATAAGTTGCTTTTGATTGAGTGTCGAGTATGGTATGAATGGATATGATTTGTTGGGGTGAAGGTGTTGTCGTGTAGTGGTCTGTTGAGTTCTTTGGCGGGATGGATGAATGGGTGGATTTCTACACAAACTCTTAGTTTATATAGTTGAGTGATATCAAGGATTTCGAGTTGGTCGAGGAGCGGTTTAGTATGTGATCGGTAATGAGTCTTGGCTATTATTCTGATGATTTTTTTATGTATTTTTATGAGTGGTTGTATGTATTTTTTGTTTTTGTCATGGGTCCCCCAGATGGAGATGTGTTGAATGAGATGAGGGAAGATGTGCGTGTAGTATAGTTGTTTCATGATTGTTGTGTGGAGAAATTGTTGTGCGTATCGGAGAGAAGTGATTGTTGGCTGTAGTTTGCGTATGATGTTGCTTATGTGTTGATTGTATCGCAGGTTGTGTTGGAGTGTTATGCCTAGTAGTTTGGCATGTTTACATTGTTCAAGTGTGTAGTTGTTTATGTTTATTGTTACGTTCTGTTTGGTTTTGTGGAAGATTGTGTATGTTGTTTTGGTTGGGTTTGGTACGAGGTTGTTGGAGTGGAAGTAGTTGATTAGTTTGGTTATTTCTGTCTGTGTTTTTTGTTGTAGGTTGTTGGGTGATTTTGCTGTTATTATAAGTGTTGTGTCGTCTGCATATGTGTATACTGTTCCTTGTTTTATTATGTTTATAATGTCATTAATATATAGCAAAAAGAAAGTAGATAGCGTGCTGCCTTGCGGAATGCCATGTGTTATAGTGCGTTTGTGTGATTTTGCGTGCTGTGTGTGTACTTCTTGAGCTCGGTTTGAAAAGTAGGATGCAAAGAAATTAACAGTGTCTTCGGAAAAATTGAAGTTTGTCCTGAGTTTCTTAATTAACTTTGCATGTTCTACTGTGTCGTAGGCTTTTGACAAGTCTACGTAAAGCGCTAGCACGAGTTCTTCTCTGTCTTTGTGTTTGTGTATTTGGTTTAGGATAGTCTGGACTGTCATTGTCGTGTTTGAGTTCGGGCGGAAGGCGTATTGCGTATGTGATATTATGTTATGTTTCGTTAGATGGTCCATGACTTGTTTATTTATTATTGTGTCGAAGATTTTAGCTATTATTGGTAGTAATGAAATAGGTCTGTAGTTTACTGGCATGCTTGTGTCGCTAGCTTTGTATATTTCTATTACTTTAGTTGTTTTTAGTGCATCTGGGTAACTATTTTCCTTTATTGCTTTATTAAATAGTTCTGTGAGCGTGGGTGCGATGTAAGTGTGCATGTCTTTTATTATTGCAGGCTTTATTTTATATATGTCTTCTGCTTTGTCTCTGTTTATGTTTTTGAGTGTTTTTTGTACTGTGTCCTGTGTTATAGTTTGTAGTTTGAAGCTAGGGTGTGTGTGTGTCTCTGCCGCTACAATTTCTTCCTGTTCTATCTTTGGTACGTTGTTGCTTGTTTTCTTGCCTATTGTTATGTAATGATCGTTGAATGCATTTGCTATGTCTGTTGGGTCTGTGTATGTTTTGTTGTTGTAGTACGCTACTGCTGGTGATTTTCTTGGTGGTTTGTTGTTTGGGACTAGTTCTTTGAGTTTTCTGTGTTGTTTCTTCGGATTGTATTTGTTTTCTTCTAGTACTCTCATTATTTCTTCTTGCTTTGCTTTGTGTATTATTTTGTTTACTTTGTATTTGTGTGTTGTGTAAGCTCGCTTGTTTTCTACCGTTGGGTTATCTTTCCATCTATTGTATAGCGCGTGTCGTTTTCTTATTTGTCTTTTTATTTTTGGTTTACACCAGCTTTTTCTTCTGTTGCTTTGTTTGGGCTTCCTCTCATAGTGTTCTATAACTTTTGTTATTGTTGACTGTAGCTCTCGAAATTTTTGGTTTGTGTCTGTGTTTTCTGTGCCTTGTGCTATGTATTCTAGCTGTGTTTTTAGGTCTGCTATTATAGATTCTCTGTGTTTGTTGTAATTGCTGTTTGTAAGTCTTGGTGTCACGTCTGTGTCTGGTTTGTTGTTCGTGTATGTATTATTGCGTATATTGGGTGATGGTCAGATATGCATGGGCTGATTATGTTTGATTCAATGTCGGTGTTGATGTTGGTGAGTATCATGTCAATGAGCGTGCTTGAGTTGTGGTGTATGTCGTGTCGTGTTGCTTTGTTTATTGTCGTGTACAGATTGTTATGTATAATGAACTCATGCATATCTGTGTGCGGTTTGTGTATGTTGTCTAGGAGATTATAATTAAGGTCTCCCACTATTGTTATTGTGCTTGCTGGTGCTTTGTGTAGAATGTTGTCTATTCTATTCTGAAGCGCCTGTATAAAATCTTTATCGTGATTTTTGAGCGGGCGTCTATACATACCTATTATTGTGTGTATTGGCTTGCTTTTTAGCTTATTATTATATATTTGTATGATTAGAGGTGTTTGGCATGACTGTGATATGTTTTGTTTTTTGTCTATTGTGATATGCATGTTGCTTTTGTAGTAGATTGAGATGTCTATGTGATGTTCTGCAGTGTACATGGGAATGGGGAATGTATTATTGCTGATTGGTTGTTGGATGTAGTTGTCTGTGAGTATGATGATGTCTGGTTGGAAGTGTAGTAGTTGGAGTTGTATAAGTAGATGTTGGTGGTGTGCTTTGAGTGAGTGGATGTTGGTGTGGTAAATGCTGAGTGTTGTGTTATGTTTATTATTGATATTATTGTTATTATTATTATAATTATTATTATTAATTTTGTTTTCTTTTTCTATTTTTTTCTTATCATATGCAAGCTCGACGTAGGGTATTAGGGATTGTGGGAGAAGGCGGTGGTGTATGATATTGTCTGGGGGTTTCTGTGGTAATGTAGTCATTATGGTGTTTGTGTGTTTCCGTTTTTCTGTGCTTTGTTCGGTGGTGTTGATGATGACGATGATGATGATGATGATGATGATGAAGATGGTTGGAGTAGACCATATTGTTCTTTGATGATATTAATATCTTCATATGTTTCGATCATCAATCGCTCTTCTGTGGTTTGGTCTTTGAAGAATACCTCGCCGTCCCTTGTCCAGACGAAGATAGTGCATCCAGTTGCTGCTGTCAGTTCTTTCTTTAACTGGAGGGCCTGTTTGAAGAGAGAAAGTTGCGTAGGTGTTAGGCTTTCGTTTATAAAGATGTTGAATGGTTGTTTGTGTTGTTTGAGGTGTGTGCCTGTCCAATCGATAGTGTCGTGTTTGAGGGGTTGGTTTGGGTTGTGTTTTTTGAATGTGTTCTTGAGTTGGTTTGAGGCGAAGCGCAGGATGATTGTAGGTGGGTGTTGGTGTTTTTTTCGTGTCGGTTTGTTGCTTTTTGCGCGGAAGCATTTTATAATGTTATCGGGGTTGTATGGTATGCCTTTTGCTTCGAACATAGCTTTTACGATTTGTTTTGTGTCTTCTTTTGGTGTGTATGGGATTCCTGTGATAATTAGCTCGCAGGTTGGGTCGCTTTCTTTCAGATTGGCCTTCAGCTGTTGCTTGTCTTCGCCGCGCTGTTCGTTGATTTGGATGTTTCGTAGGAACTTAGTTCCTGTGTTCTGTAATATCGACCATTGTCCCATGGGCGGTGGTGGCTCAACTTTGGAGTCGCGTTCTTGTTGGGTTTTGAGATCTTTGATCTGATGGAGTATTTCGCTGGCGTTTAGTCGTAGAGAGTCCACTTCCGCTGAGAGTCTCGACAAGTCGCTTTCCTGAGTTTTGATTTGCTGTTCGTGTTGATTGATCTTGGTTTGGGTTAGCTCATTTTTGTGGGCCTGGGTTTGGTGCTGAGTGTCGAGTTTAGTTTCTAGTTCGTTTGTTTTGGTGTGGAGTTTCGTCTCCAGTTCGTTTGTTTTGGTGTGGAGTTGTTTGATTTCCTCTGCAAGTTGGTTTCTGTTGAGTTTTTGTTCTTGTTTGATCGTGTTGATCATGGGGGCGATCACAGTTGTCATTGAATGCATGATCTTCTCTTGGATTTGTTGGAGGGTCAGTGGTAGCGTGGTTGTTAGCGTTGTTTTGCATGAGTCTGTGTTGTTGGCTGGGTTGGGTTGGTTGTTGTTTGGATCCGTTGGTGTTTCAGGTGGCGAGTTTGTGGTAAGCTGGGTGGTTTCACCTTCCGCTTTGTCGTTGGTTTTTTTGGGTGTTGCTGTTGGGGAGGTGTTGGCGGGGGTACGTTCAGTATTGTCCTCGTTTGCGTCTTCTTCCTCGTCGCTCCAGTCCGTTTGCACACTGTTGGTGGCTTCACTTCCTTTTTTTCTGAGTTTGTTGGCTTTTTTTAGCCGCTTTTTTTTGCTTGCGAGAGAGGGTGATAGTTCCGTTGTTTGTTTCGGATGTTTCTTCCTGGGTTTCTTGGGCTCTTTGTGGGCTTTTATGCGATTTTCGTTTTTTTTGCTTGGGACGCCATTTGCCCAATGTTGTAACGGCTCTTCTCTCTCTCTCTCTCTCTCTCTCTCTCTCTCTCTCTCTCTCTCTCTCTCTCTCGCTCTCTCTCTCTCTCTCTCTCTCTTTCTCTCTCTCTCACACACACACACCCACACACAAACACACACACACTCTCTCTCTCTCTCTCTCTCTCTCTCTCTCTCTCTCTTTCTCTCTCTCTCTCTCTTCTGTCACTCTCTCTCTCTCTCTCTCTTTCTCTCTCTCTCTCTTCTGTCACTCTCTCTCTCTCTCTCTCTCTCTCTCTCTCTCTCTCTCTCTCTCTCTCTCTCTCTCTCCCTCTCTCTCCCTCTCACTCTCTCTCACTCTCGCACTCACTCACTCACTCTCTCTCTCTCTCTCTTCTTCTTCTTCTTCTTCTTCTTCTTCTTCTTCTTCTTCTTCTTCTTCTTCTTCTTCTTCTTCTTCTTCTTCTTCTTCGTTTTTATTGAGAGAACAATTTTACAATTGGACTCAGGGAACGTCCACTTGAAAAGTATAGCTAGTAAGTTATACCTTTATCTAAGGTGGAAACCTAGTTATTCAGTTGAGCGTATTAAGGAAGATATTAAATTAGTATTCAGCGGCTCAGTATTAATATTATATTATATTATTAAAATTAATATTTCTGTTTAGATATATTGTGCGGTGATATTATTATGTTATGTTATGTATATATGTTATTGTAAAGGTGTACTCGTTTATGTGCGGTCCCTCTCTCTCTCTCTCTCTCTCTCTCTCTCTCACACACATACACACACACACACACACTCTCTCTCTCTCTCTCTCTCTCTCTCTCTCTCTCTCTTTCTGGGAAGGAAGGGGAGAAGAAGGAGAAGAAGAGGAGTAGAGAAAGTGAAGGTTTATACAGGAGATCCACCGCCAGCGCATGAGGATCTTGCTGGCAAACGACAATGGAAGCAGAGTAGCCAATAGAAATATTAATAATTTGTTACCTTGAACACTAAGAGCGACCCTAACTTCAATTATAATTATAATTAATACACGTCTTAACAGAAAATATCAATTAGTAACCATCCTTGCCGTATATGTGTGTGTGTGTGTATGTGTGTGTGTGTGTCGTGACATGCAGCACCATCGTTGCTGTGTGTCTATGTCTGTGCGTGTCGTGACGTTGACATGCAGCACCATCGTTGCTGTATGTCTGTGTGTGTCTGTCGCGACATCAGCACCATCGTTGCTGTATGTCTGTAATCTACGAAGGTAGTAAGGAGAAAGATTATAGAAATTTATATTTTTACCTCTCTCTTTCTC
>WBZZ01000599.1:0-12500 GCA_019918135.1 Paulinella micropora
TCAAGAAGAAGATCACAGGGAAGAACAAGAACAGGAACAAGAACAAGAACAGGAACAAGAGGAAGAAGTTATAGATTTGGATGAAAATGAGGAAGCACAACAAGAACAACAAGAAGAAGAAAAGGAAGATGTTGTATATTTCGACGAAGATACAGATGACTAAATCGTGAATATTAATTTTTTTAACAAAAAAAAAGTTTTTCTGTCCTACAAATTATATGTTACACTATATATAAGCTTCAGTCACCCGGTAGTAGTCACTAGTAATAATGTACCAGCCAAAATTTTGTTTAAAAGTTTTTTCATAAGCTCCGGTAACATTTTTTTGATATTAATACTTGCCGAACTGTGAAAGTGATGTACGTAATTACCATGATCAGTCACCTGATCCCTTACAGTCACAGCAAGATATGCCTCCCGGGCCCTAGGAATTCAAAGTATGAGTTCAATGGGAGCCAAGGTATACCTTATGAATTCAAGGTATACCTTACAAATTCAAAGTATACCTTATAAATTCAATGTATACCTTACGAATTCAAACTATTATTGCGGCACTTGAAGGTTTGATGTGAATAGTCAAGGTAACGCAATACTTAAGGACGAGTTTATGTTTAATTAAAATATTTTCTTCTCTTCAACCTAGCACTTCCACGAAGCATGGCTTCGCAAGATTTTCGTTGGCTGTAAATGAAATGGTAAGCAAGTCCCTTCATGTCGCCGTGGTACATTAGAGCTAGTTCAGATGCATATATCTCGTCCTTATCATTAGAATTGCTATTCTTAAGTGGGTTCAGTTGTTTGACTAATAGCAGTCGTTCATTGCTTGAGCTTTAGTTACTTCCTTCTTCAGACAGTCCCTGTGTCCGTTTCTGTTGAATCTCTAGGCTACAGCTGCTAGAAGAGCCTCTCGTTAACTGAGAGCTTGTGCTGCTGCTGCTGCAACTTCTATCAGCGCTACGACTATTGCTACTACTGTTACAGATGCTGTCGTCATCTGTGGAGTATATGCTTTTGGAGGATATACTTTGCATATGCTTGATTTTTTTTTCTTTCTTTTTTTCTTCTTCCTTCTCCCAACCTTTCGGGTGATTCTTCTGTCGCTGGTTTGTTACCTTTTATGATTTCTTTCTTGGTGTCCAAATAAAGCTTGTAATATGTTGAAGAAAATTTCGATGTTCTTTTCATGCGTTGTAATAAAGTCTGGAAGTGAGAACACCTGTGTTGAGCTAAATTTCTTTTCAAAAGGGTAATTGGACGCTTGTGCTCCGCACACCAGGTACATTCAGTAGTTGAGTTATCGTCGAATGCATGGACACTGCTTGCAGTGGAGTAAGAATGAAGAATTTTCTTTTGGTGACTACCTAGTGAGCAATCGCTCTCCTTGTCATTGTCTGTAAGGCTTGACGATGAGACTACGGAAGCATCGGACATGGTAACAAGCACCTGATATGACAGACCTATTTATGTTGGTGTTAATCATCTTGCGCCTGAAATAAACATGTCAATGTTTACCTTACATATCAAAGGTACACCTTGAAATAGTCAAGGTATACCTTGAAATAGTCAAGGTATACCTTGAAGTAGTCAAGGTATACCTTGAATTAGTCAAGGTATACTTGCAACCTGATGTGACAGACATATTTATGTTGGTGTTAATCATCTTGCGCCTGACATAATTATGTTGGTGTTAAGCAGCAGCGCCGTGGTACAGTAGAGCTAGGTTGAGGACAAAAAGATGTTCTGGCTAGGTTTTTCCCTAGCCACTAGGTTCTTCTCTTACAGGATTGTCGTTGGCCGTAAATGAAATGGTAAGCAAGTCCCTTCATGTTGCCTTATGTTAGTATTAATTATCTTGGGCTATGCCCTGTTCCTCTTCCGCCGGACATAATTATGTTAGTATTAATTATCTTGCGCTAAGCCCTGTTAGCATGTTTTGTGGATTGCCTTCGGCTCATACTGTGATTCAAGGTATACCTTGGTAGGGCATATACCTTGGTAAGGCAAGGTATACCTTGATTCAGTGAGGGAGAGAGAGAGAGAGAGAGAGAGAGAGAGAGAGACATATCTCGAGAGTACAATTATAAATGATGCATAATGTAGTAAGTAAAAAAAGTATAACGTGCAAGCAAATGAAAAGCCAACCCTCTCATATGCGTTTATCTCAAAACCGTAGAACAAACCTTTGTGCATACGCCTCCCATGTCACGGAGCGAACTCGGACATGTGCAAGAATATACATCAAAAGATGTTCATTCCAACGTCTGCAAAGTCGTTCCGAGCACGTAGTTTTGCAATGGGTACACCAACCATCACAAAGACTAGGGCCCGTACTTAATCAATGCACGTTGGACAGGCACTCAAGCATACGTTGTCGTGAGATGGAGAGAGAGAGAGAGACAGAGAGAGAGAGACAGAGAGAGAGACAGAGAGAGAGAGAGATCGAGAGGGAGGGAGAGAGAGAGAGAGAGAGATCTTGAGAGAGAGAGAGAGATCGAGAGAGAGAGAGAGAGATTGAGAGAGATAGAGAGAGAGAGAGAGAGAGAGAGAGTCGAAGAATAGAAACAGAAAGAGAGAGAGAGAGAGAGATCCCTGACTGGTAAAAACTTTCAAAAAATCCTTGCAGGTGTAAACTCTGCTCTTTTTCGATTTTTTTTTTTTTTTGCATTTGACTCGTCTCGATGAGCTCTATTACATTGTAGTAGCACACGAGAATTCAATAGAGCTCACAAGTTTTCTCAGTAAAAAATTTCAAAAAATCCTTGCGGGTGTAAACTCTGCTCTTTTTGTAAAATCTTTTGCCAAGAGTGTCCAACGTGGCATTGATCAAACAAATGCTTTTTCGAACCGCGCCGCGCCCACCAAAAGTAAAAATACTAAATTTTGTTTTTGGCACACTTCCTGACTCCTTTTCCTGATTTCTTATCGTGGGCACGTTCTTTTCCTAATTTCTTATCGCGGGCCGAACGTACCATCGAACCTTCAAGGTATTAATTTCTTTTTACCTTGAAACATGGAAAAAAAAAGTCAATTTCACTGTTTCAAGGTATAGAATTCAATACCTTGATGCTTTAAGGTATAGAAATCACTACCTTGATGCTGTTCAAGGTAAAGAAATCAATACCTTGAGGCTTTTCAAGGTATACCTTGACCGTTTCAGGGTATACCTTGAATAAACTGGTTTGTAGTGTGGGGGTGTCTGCAGGTTTGGGAGGGGTCTTCTTGGCTTTAGTGGGGTCATGCTCAAACCTACATTTGTCGGCCTATCTACACTCCCCCTGTTTGTCTCACAAGAAACACACCCCTCTCACCTTCCCTCCATCATGGAGGTAACGGCAGGAGGCCCCACGAGTGCATTTGCATTCCTTGCTGAAGAGCCAGCACTCGTCCTTGGGTTTCCCTTTCCCGGCCTTGCGAGCTGCCAAACCTTTTTCCGTGGAGCCAGTCACTTTGGCCCGGTCAAACTTCTTGTCTAGCTCAAGGGCACGATCTTGCACGAACTTCCACAGGAGGCGAAGTCCCACTTGAACTGCTTGCGATTCAGTTCAGCCATTTCAACCCATACTTGCCAAGCTTTTTTTCTTTACCCTAGAGTCAGATTGCTTTGGGCCCACTAACGCGTCCTTCACTATTTGTTGCATCCGGTCATCGGTTGGGGCTTGTCCATAATCAGCCAACCAGACTCTCCTAGCGTTCAAGTCTACACACTGACCGACGTACTGTTGCTTACTCGTAAAGAGGAAGTCATTCAGTCACCTTGTCCTGGACATCAGAGGGGTCAGCTTTCTTGTACCGGGCTAGCAGTCCCACAGTGCTTTAGGCCTTTGGCCAAAGGTCAGCTTCTCCGGATCAGCTAAGTCACGCACCAGGCTCTTCGCCTCACCCCCGAGCATGTCATAGATGATATTGAACACCCTCTCTTTTTGCTTGCTCATCTCAGCAAGTACACTAGCGTCATAGGTCATCACCTGTCGTGTCAGTGCGCCAGCACGATCAGCACCCCCTAGTGGGGTTATGACCTTAGAGGGGGCCGTCTGTCCTCGGGAGGCCCCACTCTTGCTGTCGCCCTCTAAGTCTGAGCCCTTGCCAGTTGACAGCCTAGGTTTGTCAGTGCTAGCATACCCACTAGAGTAGAGGTCAGAGGTGTGCCGGTCTTCATCTTCCTCCTCCTCCTCCTTTCCCTCTTCGGTCTCAGTGGTTGGCTTATCCTTCGTACTGCCAAAAACCGGTTTGTAACGCTTGACTGGGGTATTCTGTCCTTCCTCTACCCCTAACGCCTCCTCAAGGTTTGAAGCCTCCGGTTTGGGGTTGGGCATAGACCACAGGCGAGTAGAACCCTTGGCTTTGTCCTCGAAGTATTCCTTTATTACTTCTTCGTCCAAGTCATCCCACTCATTCCACTCTGCTACTCTTCCCAAAGCTAGTATAAAGGGGGGCACCTCCCTACCCTGAAGCTGTATTCCTAATACGTTTTCGCGATGTACATATTGTTTGTGGGCGTCAGCGCCCTGCAGCACTTCCTTAGGGGCCTTAGCATATTACAGCTTTGCACTACATGCCTATGCAATATGATCCATGCCTCTTTGCCGGTGAACGTAATCTTATTGTCTGTCTTACTAGTAGTCATTTCTAACCACCATCAGTCTCGAACAGACACACGCTCCACACACACACACTTACACACCGCACACAGCTATGCTCTCTACTTGCTAAATAGAGATAGGGTCACGCTATGCTTACGCTGTTCTGATGGCACAGACACATGCAAGCAACCACACACACTCCCACACAGAGAGAACACAGCAGAGGTCACGAGCAGACTCACACACACACTACACAGCATAGTGTTTTGCTTGTCCACACCACCCTTTACTCTCTCTCTCTCTATTCAACCACGTGTGTTACCACTGACTCTATTGCTCAAATTACACTGAGGCTACCTCAGTTACCACCTATGATAGCTTTCCACCTACTAGCAGCTCTATCTGCAAAGTCAGTTTTTCAACCTACCTAGGTTTGTAGTTGTTTTTGTACAGGCACCTAAACACTTACCTTTCGCTCCTCCCCTCGTGTCCAATGCACTGTTCTTCAGAGCTCACGACCTCACCACACCTCTCTCTCACTCCTCACACAGTCACAACAGCGACACAAGGAGTAGATGCGATGATGCAGTACGAGTTCAACAATAACTTTGCAATGTAAGCTGTTGTGTCCCGTGGGCAGTGGGTGCTCAATCCAGTCTGTGACCACGGCAAAGCACAACTGGCCTACTGTTTAACAATAACTTTGCAATGTAAGCTGTTGTGTCCCGTGTGCAGTGGGTGCTCAATCCCGCCAGTTACCACGGCAAACTCACAACTGGCATACTACTTTGTACTCTGGCCTTGCAACTTGTTGTGTCCGTGGTAGCGGGTGCTCAATCCCGACTGGCACCACGTCCAACACAACTGTCCACGTCACAGAACAAATGAACAACACCTTTAGGAGGCTCACCCCTCCCGCACTACGACCTGTACGCTCCCTGTCTCTTTGTCCTGTCCCCCACCTTGCCCTTGCACTGCACACCAGCAGAGCAGGACATGGGTAGTGTCTACAGTGATCAGCTGTAGCGACACAATCAAAAATGCGTACTTTCCTGTAATGGGGTCACTTAGGGTGGACCCCACACCCCTTTAACGAAGGTTCTCCTCTGCGATCCGTTGCACAGATCACGCTCCAAGGCTCGATAACCCGTTGGAAGAAAACCCTCGCGACTTCTACAAACGGCGACCGGAACTCGGGGTGTCGCCCTCATACCGGCCAACTGCTTCCCACGCAAAAGAATTAACAATACTGAACAATTCCCGCCAGTCTAACTGACGACGTCGCACAAAAGATATATCTCCAGAAAATGACCCACGAAACGGCCTGATATGGGCAATAATGGTAATGGTAAAAAGCTAGTGTCACCAGTACCAGAAAAGATACTATAAATGAATGTATTAACAACTAATAATACTACTAACCGTAACGAGTAATGCTAATGTACCAAATAGCAGTACGGACGTAGTTGAGGAGGAGGGGTCTAATTAATTGACCAATGCGCCCTGCTCAAGTGAAGTTTTTTTTTTATCATTAAATAAAAATAAATAATTGCAATCGCTTCTCCAGCTCATCCTCTTTCTACCCTCCTAATCATGAGTCAGCTCCGTAACTTTCAAAGTTCTCGTCCGCGTTTTTCACGACTTTGAAACTTAGCCTGGGCCGCCGGAGGCAAAAGGTGGAGAATATGCACTTCGAGCCTCCTGCTTCGACATTGATTCGAATTATTCTGTTCCGAATTTTTATATATTAAATTTTTTACTCTAGTCACGACCAAAGTGACCGCTCTGCCGCCTCGGGAGTCTACTATAATGATAACGGTAAATTACTGGGAGATATATAGAATACGTATTAATATTGTATCAAGTTTCACATGTTACTCTCCGGCACCGTCGAAGTTAGTGCATGATGCAATGGATAATTTATTAATTAATAATAGTATTTAGTCATACCGGCCCACCCAATGACAATTACCTATTTTTACCTATATCACTCTAAGTGTAACGGTGAATTTAATGCTTTGGCGGTCTGGGGTTGTGGCGTTTAGTGACGGCGGTCTGGGGTTGTGGCGTTTAGTGACGTGTCATTATTCAAATCTCTCAGTAAAGTTCCGAACCCTCTCGTCCAGTGGGTTATGGGCCTTGGCAGCGCTTAACTCTGGAGCACTGCAAGCAAAGAAAGAGGAGACCATCGCCGACCGGGAGGCGACTGTCGTCAAGAGGGTTGGTGTCATTCCAGTAATTGACACAATAAAAGGGAAGTTTTCATACTGAGACCCTTTGGCTCAGTTTTTGAACGCATTGTACCTGTCCCCCGTTTTGGTTAGGTGACCTGCGTTGGGGGTAAAGAGAACAGCACTCCAGTGGGACTGCTACAACTTGACTGCTACAACAAAGGAAAATTGACAGTAAGACCTCAGAGTCATGAGCTTTAGTACTCTTAGAGGCACAACCAAAAACAAAGCAAAGGAAGTCACAGCAAAAGGACAGTATGACGGGAGAACCCCGTTCAAGGCCTTTCAACGTGAGATAGTTTTGGCCTTGGGAGCCAAAGGACTTAAGGGGGCACTCAAGACCCCAGAAGAACACATTAGGATAGTGCATGCGAGTGATGTAAGTGCTTTGCACAGCAAGGGGAAAACAGTCCCCAATTACATGTGGAGGTGGGGAGAGAGAGGAGGGAAACAGCCAGCAAGAGGGAGAGGAAAGTAGGGGTGAGAGAGGAGGAAGAGGAAGCTCTCAGTTAGACTCAGAGTCAGAGACAGACAAGGAAAACCTTACATCTTATTTTACAGAGACAGAAAGCCTGGCAGCCTACTTTAGGGGGAGATAGTGGTAAGAGTGAGCAAAAGGGAGAAGAGCAGGTGGAGGAGTCTCAGAGGCAGAGTGAGTAGTCAGCCTTCACCTACTTATTCCACACCAACAACGACAACAATCAAGACGAAGAGCAAGGAGCAAGTAGAGGAAAAAGAGAAGGAAGATAGAATGACAGTAGCATATGAGGAGAGTTTGGAGCATGAGATGAAAAGACAGAGAGAGAAAGCTTTTTCGTTTGTGTTTGATAAGCTAGCAGGTAAAGCCAAGAGGACTGTGGCAGATTTGGTGAGAGACACCTCACCAGACTTTGGTCAGAACTTGCACACTGTGTGGGCAAGACTAACCAAAAGGTTTGGTAAGGTGAGTGAGGAAGATGTGCAAGATAAAATAAATGCGATGAATGCATGGACATTTGATGAGGGGTGTGATTATGCGCCGCAGTTTTGATGCGTTTGTTGCGTTAGATGAAGAGCGAAAGGCAGTAGGCCATGAACCACCCCACAGAACAATGGAAACAATAATCACTAATGCCTTGCAAAACCCTGAGTATGCATCAGAGGGGGTGAGAAAGGATTGGGGAGGATGGATGAGCACGCTGAAGATGAATAAGAAGCAGCATGCATGGTCTTTTGAGGAATGGTGGGAGGAGTTGGAAGAAAGAGCATTGGAGATAGATAGGAACAAAGAGAGAGAGAGAGAGAGAAGAAGATGAAGAAAGAAAAAGCACACGCAGGGAAAGATGCCAACAAAAGAGAGAAAGGGCAGAGAGGTGTGTGTTTTGGGTTTCAAAGAGAGTGGATGCAAGTGGGGGGATGAGTGTCGTTTTGCTCATACAGAGGGGTCAGTCACTATGCGTAGTGTGCATGGGGTGTGCTACCTGTTTGAACAGTCAGGCAGCTGTGACAGATCTAACTGTAGGTTTAAACACACCACTAATAAGAAAGGGGGACGGAAAGGAACAGGAACGAGAAAGAAGGCGTGGAAGAAAGGAGAGAAATGTTTCAACTGTAACATGGAGGGGTATGTGTTCTCCGCATGTGAGAAGGAGTGCAGGATGTGTGGGGGTGAGCATAGACTGCATGAATGTGAAGAGATGAAGAAGGCGAGAGAAGAGCCAGGTGAGAAGGAAGAACCGAGAGAGAAGGAAAAGAGAGCAAAAAGGGAACATGGAAAGTTTGGTAGGGGGAGTAAGTCAGACACTTCTGACACAGGGGGAGTGAGTTAGACACAGATGAGGAAGGTGAGAAGGTGAAAGCATTGAAAAGGATGACGAGATTTTTGACAGGGCGAAGAGCAGGCATGGTAAAGGAGAAGGCCCACATGGGCAAGGTGATGGTAGTACGAGACAAGTCTATCGTAAATGTGAGGGGCGAGTGTCAGGTGAGCAGCAGTGTTTTGTGTGCACTGATGACACGGAGAGTGAGAATGTGTTGTTGCGAGAGGCAGCTTGTGGTCTGTTGAGAGGGCGATTTTGCGGGCTGCATACAGATCAGGAAAGAGAGAGTGAGAGGGAAGCCACAGTGATGGGGGAGCAAAACATAATTAGCCAGCCTAAACCGTTAGTTGAGAAGACGCAGAAAGAGAAGGCGAAGCGCGCAAAGCGCCGGAATAATAAGAAGAAAGGAAAGGCAGAGATCGCCACCAACAAGTCAAGCCCCTTCAAAGAGGAACGCGCAGCAAAAGGGAACGGATATCAACGCCGCGACGGGCTGGTGGGCAGCGACAGCGACCTTGACAGCGACTCAAGCTCGGACCCGGAGCGGCGATTCAAGCTGGTGGAGAGTGCGGCGCGCAAGTGGTTTCCTGACCCGGGCGGCAAGCTACAGCGTCGGCAAGTGGAAGGCTGGGAGACGGGAAGTTAAAGGACTCGGGCGGCCATCGGAAGGCAAGGGAATGGGGGAGCGCGCGTTGAGCCGCAGCAACTGGACCTTCTCTGGACTGTGACTTTTACGCAACGTCATCATAAGTTAAGTTGGTGAACGCTATAAAAAGTTAGTATTGTATAGAGTTAGTGCATATAGTCGGTAGGGCGGCTCCGGTAATTTCTGAATAGGGCTACAAAATATCTACCACCATATATGCGAGGTTAGTAGCATAAGTAAGGTAGATGGGGCCGTTATTCCTAAATAGGGGGAGCCATGGATAATTTATTAGTTAATAATAGTATTTACTGAGTCATACCGGCCACCCCAATGACAATTACCTATTTTTACCTATATCACTATAAGTGCAACGGTGAATTTAATGTTTTGGCGGTCTGGGGTTGTGGCGTTTAGTGACGTGTCATCATTCAAATCTCTCAGTAAAGTAAAGTTCCGAACCCTCTCGTCCAGTGTAATGAGCCTGAGCCTGGAGCCATCATAGTAGTGTTCCGAGCCTTTAATAAGAGACTCAGTCACAAGTTCGTTGTATTAATACAATTATCCCTTGGGCCAGGCTGTATACTGACTGACAGTCGGGATTATGATGATTCGGTAATCGGCGCCCCTAAGCATTTAGACCAAGATGATGACTGAGACTTATTACCGGTCTTGGTATTAATTTAAGCTTACCTGTAACATAAATGTGTACTGAGAAGAGGGTGGATGATCAATTATCCTTCGATGTTGCAGACAGATTGTGTGTGGCTGTCGGACGATCAAGTGTCCGTCTAACAGGCAGGCAGAAAACTCTTCGCAAGCACTCCAGAACGACGAGATTGATTTTCTTCGAGATTCGGAAAATTGGAAGCGCAACCTGAATAGAAGAGAGAGAGAGAGAGAGAGAGAGAGAGAGAGAGATGCATATATTGCATATTCGCTCGTTCCTGTTACGCTGTTATTGTTTTGATACTTCAGTCCACATACTTTCACACAAAAACCGCGTGGTATCTATGCAGAAGCTGCATGTTCTTCTTGCAACCTACCGGCGTTCTACGTGAGGCATTCTACACTATCACTTGCTTGACCAAGGGTTGCTAATGAAAACTCTATGCACGAATTTTGGCGCGGTGAGTAGAGTGGTAGGGGACATATCCAGCAGGAGGGGAGACATTATTCTTGGGAGGTGGTCCTCGGGCATCAGGCTGCGCCACGATAGCGAGAATGATAAACTGCAAAAAAACCAAATCAACATAAACACAGGTACGCCAAGTACGTGAGAGAGGTTACTCCTCCTTTTTGTCCTCCTTTCTCGTTACCGTTTCTCTAGCTTCCTCTTTCTGTTCTATTATGTGTGACATGAGTGCCTCAGAAATGAGACAAAGAAGGCATGGAAGGAGGAAGGGGCAAGAAAAGTAGGAACAAAACCAATTGTCACAATTTGAAGAGACTTAATATATATATTGCCACAAAACAGACACGTGGTTTACGTACGAAGGGAAACAAAAGAGCAAATATCCCAGCTCCGATGAAACGTGGAAGCAAGTACGTCAGCAGCGCAGACGGAAAGCCTGTATGCAAGGATGATCAATTGAATTATGACTCCAATTGAGCTCACCAAATCCGGTAAAGTAAGCCCATCGCTCTTGAAAGTACTGGCAACGATCCTCAAAAGCTGAGCAACACATTAAGTCTACTCAAAGGATTGGCCAGGCGCGCAAAAGCAGACCAATCCCTTGCAAGTTCCATAGGTAACTAACAAGAGACAACATGGCCACAGTTCCAAACAGCGAAACAAGGTGAGAAAGTACTCGAAGCTATAGAAAGAATAGAGCCAACACAGGTGCAAGAGCCCCAGAAGCCAGCCTATGTACAAGATCACGAATGTACAGTGGCAACACAACGACGAACCTACCGACGCGAGGAATTGCAGTAAAAAGAGTAGTTTGACCGATTATGAACGATCTGTCTCGGTAGTCATGACAGAAGCATTTCAATTTGTTCTCAATACACATGGAAACATGGATATTACCCCACAAATAGCCACTTGTAGAGCTGTTCAGAAAAATTACATAGATAAGCATCAGTCAGCTTATTTCAAGACCTCTTCAGCCATAGCGTTCACCCATCTACAGCGCTCATGATACCACTGAAGCTCACGACGACAAAATACCGTTTAAATGTAAACTTGGAAGAATTTCTTTTCCCTGTCAACAGTCATCCATCGGCATGGATCCCGGAGAACAGGCTGAAGACCCCCCCGAGTAATATATGCGGCCTCCGCTATTTCCTGGTACCTGCCACGAAGCCCAGAAAGGCATGCATGAACTGGCTATTCTCACGAAGCAGATAAGACAAGCAAAGAGACAACGACATCAAGAGAATCCTCACACGAAAATTAAGAAGAAGACCAGATCGAGCACAGAACCAAACTGATTCCGTACATGGGCCAAATCCACAGCGCCTGACAGCCATGACAGGTTAGAGAAATGCTAGCGAGAGAAAGAAAGTGGTCACAGAGGAAGTGACCAAGTAGAGCCAGTCAAAAAGAAGATCCATGAAGAGACTGCAGGAAGAAAAAAATGGCTAAAGTGAAAGCAATTGAGTCAAAGAAGACCTGGTACGAGAAAGAATCAGCTCAGCGCCCCCTGAAAGAAAGGAGAGAAGAGAGAAGGGATCGGAACGTAGTGAAATATTCTCATTTCCCTCTGTGATTTGGTCTAATCTCTCCTCTCCATGCCCGCTGCCTTCGGACCAGCATCGGACACCGCCATCATGCGCGTCAGCAGAGGGAGCAGAATGTACTCCACCAAAAGTATGCTGAGCAAGAAGATTTAGTCACTTTGATACGCGCTGGATTGCACACAAGAAGGCACCTTCCCAAGAAGATGATGCCGTTCAAGACGAGACACTGCACCATGCGCTCCCGCACCGTTTTGGAAGTCAGAAAAAAGAGGGGAGGTATGTGGAACTTCAAAGAATCCACTGCCCGATCCACATTACACAAACAGCAGGACAAAGGTACAAGTGTGTGAGGTACAGTAAATCGATGGAGGTGCCTCTGAAAGAGGGCACAGATTGTGGCGCAAGTACCGACACCGGAGAGAAGGGCAGATATATTGTACTTCAAGAGGTCGTAGGACATCCTACAACAGAGAAGCGAACGACAGAGGGGCAAACAAAAATCACAAACGGAGAGGGGGACCCTCAATCCTCCCCTATAACCTCCCCACCCCCTTCCTCCCCC
>WBZZ01000599.1:17500-22500 GCA_019918135.1 Paulinella micropora
TGTTATGCATGTTATGTTATGTATGTTATGTATGTTATGTATGTTATGTATGTATGTATGTATGTATGTACATATGTATGTATGTATGTATGTACATATGTATGCATGTATGTATGTATGTATGTATGTATGTATGCATGTATGCATGTATGTCTGTATGTATGTATGTATGTATGTATGTGTGTATGTATGTATGTATGCATGCATGCACGTATGTAACATACATACATACATACATGCATACATACATACATACACATACATACATACATACATACATGCATACATACATACATACATACATACATCTATAACATACATAACATACATAACATACATAAATACATAACATACATACATACATACATAACATACATAACATGCATACATACAATGTACAATACATACATACATACATACATACATAAATATGTACATACATACATACATACATACATATGTCATACAGACATACATACATACATACATACATACATACACATACATACATATGTACATACATATGTCATACATACATACATACATACATACATACATACATACATACATACATACATACATACATACATATGTACATACATATGTACATATGTACATACATACATACATACACCATTCATTTTACAGTTCACAACTTTTCAAACCATCTTCCCTGACCCAACTTCTCTTTTCACACCCACAGACGCCTCTCTTAACTCTTCGCTCAGATCCGCTCTTTCCCGCCACTTCCAAACAACCCAAACCCCCAAAATCAGCAGTTCTCTTTTTTCTTGTAGTGGAGCGAGAAAAAAGAGGGGGCTGGTGGCGAGAACTAGAACTCCAAAAAATTGCTAAACCTTCCGGGCCCTCTCTGATGTGTTGGAAAAATCCGGCAGTAAATTCGAGTGACATCCAACAGCAAAAATGTCGTTGATGGTACGTTCGCCGTACAAGTGAATATTTCTGTTGGTTTACTCATGAAACTTGCAGGTGACAGAGTTTTTGCAGGAGTTTGCGACTTTTGCTCGTAAAATCGCCGACATAGCAGCCAAGCACGACAAGGAATTGGCGGATGACCATAGTGTTACTTTGGGCAAGAAGAAGAAGAAAAAGAAGGAAAAGGACGGTACTTGAGATCTTACTTGCATCGTGAATCTTTTCGTGTACGAAAGATAGTTTGATTGCAGAAAATGCTCCAAAAAGACCTGTGACACCATTCTTTCTATTCCTCGCGGAAAATCGGCAACGGGTCTCTTGGACTTGTGGATGACATTTTTTACGAAATCGAATGTCCATGGTGCAGATCAAGGATGCTAATCCTGGCGCAAAAAACACTGAAATAAGTTCACTTGCTGGAAAGGAATGGAATGAACTCTCGGTAGCGAACAGGAAGCATTGACCTTTTATCTCAGTGATTCGTTGTAGGAAGAAAAGAGGAAACCATATATTCAGCAGGGGGAGAAGGTCTTATTCCCGTTCTCTCTTTTTTCACCCTCCAAAACTCTTGTATGATTTAGAACAAGATAGAGTACGAGCATCAGAGGCAGGTATATGCAAACCCAACAGGCTCTGCAAAGCCTATGTCTTCATCCAAAGACAAGCCCGGTATATTATTCTTCGACGCTGCAACTCTTTCATTTTGGTTCATTTTACAGGTCCGGACCCGTCACTCCCGTCTCCACAGCCCGATGACGACGTATGAATATGCACCTCCTCGAATGTTGACATTTTCATCATGATTTAGGATGAAGAGGATGATGAAGATGATGAAGAGGACGAGGCAGAAGAGCAGACTGAAGTGAGGAAACCAGTTCCCCCTCCAAAAGCCACAAAGCAGCAGAAGAAAACGAAAAACAAGATGAAGCCAGAACCTGCCGCTAGTGCTCCTAGCACGCCTGTATCAGTCACGACGAAGGTGTGCCAACATCTAAAGTCTGACTTGGAAAAAAAAGATTCGTAAATGAATTGATGCAGGCCAGTAAGAAAAGGGATAAGCGAAGGGCCGGCAACGTCGAACGTAAGTGTGCACATATTTTCACAGTTTATGATGTCTCTCTTGTATTTCGCAGCCCCCAAGAAGAAGAAAAGCAAAGCCTAAGCCTTCAAATGACAGTTTACAATAGCGATTGATTGGTCGATCGGCTTGGTAAAGATGGATGTCGTCGGAGGGATTCACATTCTGGACCACTGCCTTATTTACGAATACTCAATCTATGACGCTAGCAGGTATATGTAGGTCGTCAACACATTATGTGACTGTTGCCTGAGTATTTGATGATAGCATTGTTCATTCTAATTTCAGTTTCGTACGTGTAATGTGAGCCGGTAAAGATTTTTAGCGAGCCCATGTTCAGCAAGAGGATTTGGTATTGTGAAGGAATTATTCAGTGTTGCAATAATGCGGGCGACAAGTTGAAGCAAGGACCCTGGTTCCTCTGGCTGCGGCCTGCTGCGTCACTCACTTTGGCAGGGGCGGCCCTTACTGTTACAGCTGCCGGACACGGTCCAATCGGCTGTCCCCGGGCTCGGCCAGACAGGCGACATTGTGTCGCGGTGGGTCCACTGGCCAGGCGAAACAGCACCAGGCCCCGGGTTCGGCTAAGATGAATATGGCCCGGTGACTAGTAAGGACAAGTGAAAACCTAAGAGGTGGAAGGGAAGTAGTAAAGATGAACTCGTAGAGTCACTTTTACTTTTACTTAGTAGTGCTTACTATTGCGGACATAACTGACTCCTAGCCGTAAGGAGTGCAATTAAGGGAGAGCATTGTAGGATCGGTGATTAGACTCTTCTCCTCAGTATCTACAGTTACGGATAAGCTTATTAACAATAGTTATTCATATGTAGTATCTTTTTTTTTGTATCGGTGGCACTAGTTTTTAGTAATTACCTTTTTGACTCATATCACTGCCACTCAAAGGGGCAATTTTCGTGGCAGTATAAGTTATTATTAAGAATACTAATACATCTAACTTCAATATGACTTCTGGAAGTTTGGGACCGTAGCCTTGAACTGGCGGCGGTATCAGGCTGAGCACTTTAACGACCGGCAAAAATCATTATCGTTGACTTTTTCACTCTTTTTGACCGGCCCGTTAGATTCTGCTCTGCACTATATACTGCTAGCGACATTCAAGTGTAAAAAAAATGATTTTTCTGTTTTGAGTCCGTTTTTTAGTTTTGGTCGAAAATATTCGCTTTGTGTCAGAAAATCATTTTTAATTAAAAAAAAATACATTTCAGTCAAAATCCAGTGTTTCGTTTGAAATTTACGATATTTAATATTGATATTAATATTAATGCCAACAGTGACCCGGCCGACTGTAATAATAACATTTGAATAGTTCTTACTAATTCTATCAACCGGGCAGTATTAGCTCATGATTAGTAATCTCAATAAGGCGATGCCTGATTAAAATCTGGTCACGGTTTGACAATCATCGGAAATTAAATTAAATTATCATAGTAATATTAATAACTTTACGGTAAGGACAGTTTTATTAATATTATATAATAATTTCAAAAGATTTACTACGAGTCACCGTGACATATTATTAATATTATTAATAATAATAGAGATAAGTGTGAAAATGACATATTAACGGAAAACAAAACTAATTATTAATAAAAGCCTACGGTGTCATCAGAAAAAATTAAAACGTCAGAACAAAATGCAATGAACGAAATATGTATAAATGAAGACTGGCAAACCAAAAGACAAAAATTCATAAGCAATAAAAAATACTAAAACGACTGCAGGCCCGGGCCACTGGATAACATTGTTTAAGGCAGTGCCATGATTACTACGGACGGTGTGGCCGGGCAAGTAGTATGAAATTACGTAAATAAACGAAGTGACCGCTCTGCTACTATCATAATTTACTAGGCTGGTACTCTTGTACTACTTTCACCTGCTCTCACTGCACTGAGTCGAGTCGAGTCAGGACTCAATGCAGCCATAGCGTTCTTTATTAAGAGTCGGAGCTGAGTCGTTGTATTAATATATATTACCGTGACTAATATCTGCCAACCGTTGAATAGCCTACGGTTGCATACAAACTCACAGGAAATATTATTAATAAGCTTGAATTATAGTATTCTATATATTAATATTACGTAAAACCGTCCGGTGCTTGCAGCTGTCACGGTAAAACTTAATTAGAACTGTACATACTTGCGTAAATATACCGGTACCAGCAGCTTCACGCCGAGGTTATGAACACTGCCACATGATCATGAGTCTCGGCCCGACGCGCCGCGGCTCTTGGTTAACATGAGTCATGTATTAATATGACCAGACCACTCAGACCGACTCTCAACGAGATCTAGCGCAAATTTTATTTTGAAAAACGTACTGGTGTTAATATTCTGTTAAAACAGTGCGTATAGTTGACGCGAATTATCACATTTGTGATGGTTTTTCTTCAGCTAGACTAAGTGTCCACCTCAGGATACCTAGTGACCAAGTTTTGTGTACATTCAACCAATCAAGTTGACAAGGTGGCGGGACTCCTGCGACACATAAAAGCAAGTTATTCAAACTTAGTACTAAGGTTCAAGTTTAAACTTGAACCTTAGTACTAAGTTTGAATAACTTGCTTTTATGTGTCGCAGGAGTCCCGCCACCTTGTCAACTTGATTGGTTGAATGTACACAAAACTTGGTCACTAGGTATCCTGAGGTGGACACTTAGTCTAGCTGAAGAAAAACCATCACAAATGTCGGATAAACTACCTAGTGTACCACTTGAATCTGAGGGGATTCCGACGTCAAAGCATTGATCAACTTTTAAACTGATCGAGACAGCTAACAGCTGCGCTGCAGTATGAAGTCAAGCTGGGGTGATGCATTTTGAGCTAATCGATAAACTTTCTCCACGCAAACAAGCCAGCGCAACCCAAAGCTGCCAGTTCCACGGTTCCAAGGACTCCACCCACGATAAGCCCGAAGGTGACCGAGGAGCCCCATACTCCTAAGCCTGTCATAATTCCCTGCCCCAA
>WBZZ01000599.1:27500-77500 GCA_019918135.1 Paulinella micropora
TTCAACAAAGCCATAAACGAAAATAAATACCCAGATGCACTCAAAACAACAAAAGTAATTGAACTATACAAAGCAAGTGACACAAGCATGCCAGCCAACTACAGACCGATATCACTACTACCCATAATAGCTAAAGTGTTTGACACGATAATAACTAAACAAATAATGGACCACCTAACAAAACATAACATAATATCACACACACAATACGCATTCCGACCTAACTCAAACACAACCATGACAATCCAAACAATAATAAACCAAATACAAAAACATAAAGACAAAGAAGAATTAGTGCTAGCATTGTATGTGGACCTCTCAAAAGCGTACGACACAGTAGAGCATTCAAAGCTACTGAACAAACTTCGGCGAAATTTTAATTTCAACGAAGAAACAGTCCAGTTCTTTGCATCCTACTTCTCGAACCGCACCCAAGAAGTCCACACACAATATGCTAAATCTTACAACGCACCATCACACACGGCATACCACAAGGCAGCACATTATCAACTACCTTTTTCCTACTCTATATAAATGACATAATCAATATCATACAACAAGGAACAGTATATACATATGCAGACGACACAACACTCATAATAACATCCAAAACTCCCACAGACCTACAACAAAAAACACAAATAGAAATAACAAAATTAATAAATTACTTCCACTCTAATAACCTAGTACCCAACCCAACAAAAACAACATACACAATTTTTCATAAAACAAAACAAGATATCACAATAACAATAAACAACCACACCCTCAAGCAATGCCAACATGCAAAACTTCTGGGAATAACACTACAACACAACCTTAAATATGACCAACACATCAATAACATAATCCGTAAACTCCAACCCACAATCAACTCATTGCTTTATGCTAAAAGATATCTAAACGTAAAAACAATTGAACAATTATACTATATATACCCACACCTCATACAAAACATCTCCATCTGGGGGACGCATGACAACAAAAAGAAATACATACAACCACTCATAAAAATACATAAAAAAATAATCAGAATAATTGCAAAAACACATTACCGCGCGCACACCAAACCAATACTAAACCAACTGAAACTACTTGACATCACCCACCTATATACACTCCGTGTATGCATAGAAAATCACCCATTCATTTACCCTAAAAAACACCTCAACAGACCACTCCACAATAACACCTTTACCCCAATCAATACCATACATTCATACAAAACGCGATACTCAACTAAAAGCAGCCTCTTTGTCAATCACAAAGACCCATATCTCACCAAGATCTTCGCTGATCAATGGAAATCAATCCCAAAAAATATAACAGATGAAACAAAAATAAAACCATTCAAAACAGCACTAATGACATACCTACTCAAACATCAACAAACATCATAATATCTATAAATATAAACACTCGCAAAAAAAAAAAAAAAAAAAAAAAAAAAAAAAAAAAAAAAAAAAAAAACGATGGAACAACAAGTTTGCTCCCCTGTCTGCTACTTGAAGGAGAACTCCCCGGATCAGCCAACGTATATGGTCAACCACACACAGCCCCAACTTCCTCCTCTCTCTTTCACTTTTTCTCACGAAAAAGAAAAAGAGGGGGGCCGCCAGACATAAACTACTACACTTTTACAATAACATATATATTCATATCATATTATAATATTATCACTACTGAATATATCTAAACATAAATATTAATATTAATAATATTAATACTAGATATATATAATACCGAGCCGCTAAATACAAATGTAATATTTTCCTTTAATACGATCAACTGAATAACTAGGTTTCCACCTTAGATAAAGGTATAACTTACTAGCTATACTTTTCACGTGGACGTTCCCTGAGCCCGATTGTAAAATTGTTCTCTCAATAAAAGCGAAGAAGAAGAAGGGAGGGAGGGACAGAGGGAGGGAGGGAGGGAGAGAACATTGGGCAGTTATGGAGGCCGTCAAAAAACGAAAACAACAAAGTACACCAACAAGAAGCGAACAAGCCCAAGAACAAGCCCCAAAAATCAACGACGGAGCCAACAGACCTTCCTCTCTCCAAAAAAGAAAAAAGAAAAAAGGCAAAAAAACCAAAGAAAAAGGCAAGGAAGTGACAAGCGGACTTTCCACCGAATGGGAAGACGAAGAAAGCGATCACGAAGAACAAAGCGACAAGAACGATGCCCCTAGCAAAGCCAACGAAGCCAACCACGAAGAAAGGGACGACGCCAACCCGCTCAAAACACCAACCAGACCAGCACGAACCAGCGACGTCGACACAGGCAACAACGACAACGGACCCGGAGACGCCAACGACGACGTAAAGACGTTACAGCAGAGCATCTCTCAACAACAATTTGGCAACATGCTCGCGCCTCACCTCAACGACATATTTAAGCAAATAGCAGATAAGATGCAAACTGTACTGGAGCCCTTCAAAGAGGGTATCCGAAAAGACCTCCAAACCATGATCACTGAACAACAAGAGAAGTCAATTCATGCAACTGCCAAACTGAGCCAAGACATACTCGACCTGCGCAATCAAACGAGCCAACTCGAAGCCAAGATTAACCAACAAACCGAGAAGCAAACAGAGGCAAGCAAGAAGCAAGATCAGCGCCTGTCAGAACACCAAACTGAACTCAGCCAGCTCACTGCTACCATGGACTCCATCCGACTAGAGCTCAACGAAACCAAATCCCAATTCAACAAATGGAAAAATTTGCAAGAGCGCCAAGCAAAAACACCACTCCCTGCTATGCATGGTCAATGGTCTAACAACACAACCGAGTTTCTCAAATCTCTACAAGCTAACTCACAAACCAATACACATGCACACACATTCAGCGCTAGCCACCCACCAGAACGCAAACAGGCCACAGAAAACCAGAGACAGAATCAACGAGACCCAACATGCGAACTCAGCATTTCTGGCATACCATACATGCCCAAAGAGAACACTCTGAACATAGTGAAAGCAATGATGAATGCAAAAAACATTCCATACCAGGAAGGTGACATCATCAAATGCTTTCGAGCAAAGAGCACAAAACCCAGACGAGAGGAACCCAAACAACCACCTGCTATCATAGTGCGCTTCAGCACAAACAACATCAAAACCCACTTCAAAAAACACGACCCACTCCAACCACTCACCCACGAAACAGTAGACTGGGCAGGCACACACCTCGTAGACCAAACATTCAAAATATTCATCAACGAAAGCCTCCCACCAAACACCCTCATGCTCTTAAAACAGGCAATCAAGCTAAAGAAAGAGCTCATTGAGGCCACTGGCGCTACCATCTACGTCTGGACCAGAGACGGCGAAGTCTTCTTCAAGGAGCAGACAAAGGAGCACAGGTTGGTAATCAAGACAGAAGAAGACATCAAAATCATCAAAGAATTACACATACCCCACAAGCCAAACCAACAGCACAACAACACACCCATGAACATCTAAATGAGCACCCAAAATAAACCCCCAGAGCATCTCACCCACCCTAACCTCCTCCCACAATCCTTCAAACCATACCTGTCTCTCACTTCAAAAAATAACAAAAATAAAACATATAATAAGAACATAAAAAACAACAGCAACAATAATAATAAAAATAACAATAACAATAAAAACAACAACACACACAACAATACAATCACAATATACCACACCAACATCCACTCCCTCAAAGCACACCATCAAGACCTAATCACACACCTACAACTCCTACCCTTCCAACCAGACATCATCATACTCACAGATAACTACATAACCCAACCAACCAGTAACAACGCATTTCCAATCCCTACATACACAGCTAAACATCACATCGACATCTCAATATACTATAAAAGCAACATGCACATTACAATAGTCGATAAACAAACCATATCGGACTCATGCAAAACTCCACTAACACTAAGAATATATAATAATAAACTTAAAAACAAACCAATACACACAATAATAGGTATGTATAGACGCCCACTCATAGACAAACAATTCATGCATGCATTACAAAATAACATAAACAGCATACTACAGAAAACGCCTACAAGCACAATAACACTAGTAGGTGACATCAACTACAACCTACTCGACAACATACATAAACCACACACAGACTTTCAAAACCTAATGGTACACAACAACCTCTACACAACAATAACAAAAGCAACAAGACACGACATGGTCCACACAACATCCCACACACTCATAGACATGATAATCACCAACATCAATGCCAACATAGAATCAAACATTATAAGCCCATGCATATCAGACCACCACCCCATATACGCAATAATACACACCCGCACAAGAAAACCAGACACAGACAACACACCCAGACTTACCAAAAACATGTACGACAAAAACAAAGACACAATCCTAGCAAACCTCAAAACACAGTTAGAATACATCACGCAGGACAACACAGAAAGCAGCGACACAAACCAAAAGTTTAGAGACATACAAACAACAATAACAAAAGTAATAGAACACTTCGAACGAAAACCCAAGCAATGCAATAGAAGAAAAAGCTGGTGCAGCCCCATAATAAAGAGGCAAATAAGAAAAAAGCACCTACTATATAAAAAATGGAGAGATAACCCGACAACAGAAAACAAACAGGCATACAGGACACAGAGGTACAAAGTCGACAAAATAATACACAAAGCCAAAAAAGACGAAATAATGAAGACGCTAGAAGAAAATAAAAACAACCCAAAAAAACAACACAGAAAACTCAGAGAATTAGTACCTAACAACAAACCACCGAGAGCGTCACCAACCACAATACAGTACAACAACAAAACACACACAGACCCCATAGAAATAGCAAACGCACTCAACGATCACTACATAACAATAGGTAAAAAAACAAGCAACAGCATACCAACAACCGAACACAAACAACAACAAGAAGAGAGAGCGGAAGAAAACAAACAAACACATCCAAGCTTCAAACTACATAACACAACAGAAGACATTGTAAACAAAACACTAAAAAATATGAACAGAGATAAAGCAGAGGACATATACAAAATAAAACCAACACTTATAAAAGACATGCACGCCTTCCTCACACCTATGCTTACCAACCTCTTCAACAAAGCCATAAATGAAAATAAATACCCAGACGCACTCAAAACAACAAAAGTAATAGAACTATACAAAGCCAGCGACACAAGCATGCCAGCCAACTACAGACCGATATCACTACTACCCATAATAGCTAAAGTATTTGACACAATAATAAATAAACAAATAATGGACCACCTAACAAAACACAACATAATATCACATACACAATACGCATTCCGACCTAACTCAAGCACAACCATGACAGTCCAAACCATAATAAACCAAATACAAAAACATAAAGATAAAGAAGAGCTAGTACTAGCTCTTTACGTAGACCTCTCGAAAGCATACGACACAGTAGAACATTCAAAGTTACTCGACAAACTTCGACGAAATTTTAATTTCAACGAAGGCACAGTCCAGTTCTTTGAATCCTACTTCTCAAATCGCATTCAAGAAGTCCACACACAATATGCCAAGTCCCACAAACGCACCATCACACATGGCATCCCACAAGGCAGCACATTATCCACCACCTTCTTCCTACTCTATATTAACGACATAATCAATATCATACAACACGGAACAGTATATACATATGCAGACGACACAACACTTATAATAACGGCAAAAACTCCTACAGACTTACAACAAAAAACACAAACAGAAATAACTAAGCTAATAAACTACTTCCATTCTAATAACCTAGTACCCAACCCAACAAAAACAACATACACAATTTTCCATAAAACAAAACAAAATATCACAATAACAATAAACAACCACACCCTCGAGCAATGCCAACACGCAAAACTCCTGGGCATAACACTACAACATAACCTTAAATATGACCAACATATCAACAACATAATCCGTAAACTCCAACCCACAATCAACTCATTATTATATGCTAAAAAATATCTAAACACCAAAACAATGAAACAACTATACTACACACACATATATCCACACCTCATACAAAACATCTCCATCTGGGGGACGCATGACAACAAAAAGAAATATATACAACCACTCATAAAAATACACAAAAAAATAATCAGAATAATTGCAAAAACACACTACCGCGCACATACCAAACCAATCCTAAATCAACTCAAACTACTCGACATCACCCACCTATACACCCTCCGTGTATGCATAGAAAATCACCCATTCATTTACCCTAAAAAACACCTCAACAGACCACTCCACAATAACACATTTACACCAATCAATACCATACATCCATACAAAACCCGATACTCAACAAAAGGCAGCCTCTTTGTTAACCACAAAGACCCATACCTCACCAAGATCTTTGCAGATCAATGGAAATCAATTCCAAAACATATAACAGATGAAACAAAAATAAAGCCATTCAAAAAAGCACTAATGACATATCTACTAAAACATCAACAAACATCATAATATATGTAACATATGCACACGCGCGAAAAAAAAAAAAAAAAAAAAAAAAAAGAGAGAGAGAGAGAGAGAGAGAGAGAGAGAGAGAGAGAGAGAAAGGGAACACCAAGCTTGCTCCTTTGTCTACTACCTGAAGGAGAACTCTCCGGATCAATCGACGTATATGGTCAACCACGCCCACTCTCAACTCCCCCCTCTCTCTCTCTTTCTCTCCTTTCTCTCTCTCTCTCTCTCTCTCTCTCTCTCTCTCTCTCTCTCTCTCTCTCTCTCTCTCTCTCTCACTTCTTCTAGATGGAAAAGAAAAGAGAGGGGGGGCCGCCGCACATAAACGACTACACCTTTACAATAACATATATACATAACATAACAACATAATATTAATATCACCGCACAATATATCTAAACAGAAATATTAATTTTAATAACTATAATATAATATTAACACTGAGCAGCTGAATACTAATTTAATATCGATATCTTCCTTAATACGCTCAACTAGTACTGAATAACTAGGTTTCCACCTTAGATAAAGGTATAACTTACTAGCTATACTTTTCACGTGGACGTTCCCTGAGTCCAATTGTAAAATTGTTCTCTCAATAAAAATGAAGAAGAAGAAGAAGAAGGGAGGGACCGAGAACTCCACCAACAAAATGAATGGTGCAAACCTCCCACCAGAGTTTTCAATGTTTTCCTTCTGAACGTTACACACAAAACAAAAGATTTCAAGTCAACTCCACTCACTTGCCTCACTGAGAAGGGATTTGGAAGTGGCGTCTTCTTTATAAAGGGGACAATTATGAGTGAGGGAGAAAGTTGTTTCTCTAGGGAGGGAGGCTGTTTGAGATTTTAATTTGATTTTGGCATAAGTAGTGTATTTGGTTCTCCTGTTCGCCTTGTCTGTAAAATTTTGTAACAATAAGCTTCATTCTGAAACGTAAGTACTTCTTGTATGCCTTTGTTAAAGCTACAGAATCGTTCTTTGATACTTGGTTGTCTTGGGCTGGTACTATCTCTTATGTGTGTATGTTATGTGTGTATGTTATGTACGTATGTTATGTATGTATATTATGTATGTATGTTATGTATGTATGTTATGTATGTTATGTATGTATGTTATGTATGTACGTTATGTATGTATGTTATGTATGTATGTTATGTATGTATGTTATGTATGTATGAATTGTATGTATGCATTGTATGTATGTAATATGTATGTAATCTATCACGGTAATGTACGCGTGGATGCATGTCTTTGCATCTAAGTGCACAAATGTATATGCAATGTGTGTCATCGTGCCATCAATATGTATGTATGCATGCATGAATGTGCATCTCTTTTTCAGTATGTATACATTCTTACGTGTGCAATATTTTAGACATGTGTACATGTGCATATGATTGGTGTGTATATATGCATTAATATGAATACACACTCATATGCACATACATAATATACACCCCGTTGAAGCGAGCTGTCGAACCTGAGCTTGTACTCAAAAGATACATACATACATACATACATACATACATACATCGTTACACACATATATCACATTTTCACATAGTTGTGCTGCAACAACAACATGCCGAAAGGCCAGCCTGTTCTAACTCGTGCAACCCGTCATGTATACATACATCTAATATACATACATGCATTTACTCATGTATACATTTCTATAGCATTCTCACATAATTGTGTTGCGACAACAACATACCAAAAGGGGAGCTCGTGCTACTTGCTGGCGAAGATATAAAATATACGTACATACATACACTCATATACACACAAAAATAACATTCTCACATAACCACACATATATGCACATACACAACGTAGCCAATGCCGAAAGGAGAACCTGTGCTAACTTGCGCGACCTGAAAATATACATACATATATATACTCATTTACACATATGTATAAATAACATTCTCAGACGGTTGTGTTGCGGAAACGAACATGCCGAAAGGGCAGGCCGTGCTACCTTGTGCGACCTGTGGGGGAGCTTGCCGAGCTGGCAGGTGTGTATGTATGTATGTATGTATGTATGTATGTATGTGTATGTATGTATGTATATATGTGTATGTATTATGTACGTATGTATGTACGTATGTATGTATGTACGTATGTATGTATGTATGTATTTATGTATGTATGTACGTATGTACGTATGTACGTATGTATGTATGTATGTATGTATGTACGCAGCTGCATTTCCGAGCTGCAAGCCGCAGATGAGTGGTCCATCTTTCGAAGAGGAGGGTCTATACAGGTACGACATCACGAGTGGAAAATAGCACCACAGAGAGAATGCTCACAAAGATGAGCACATCACCCATGAAAGTGCTCAGGGCGGTTAATTCTGTTGGAAAAATCAAAACATCATATTACATCGCTTGTACGTGTTTGATTGACCTTGCTTTTGCGTGCCTGCGCATGTATCTGCCTATGAGCTTGCATCTTTATCCTCTCGTGTTGGGGATGTCTTGACAGCTACTGCATTTTTCGATCATTCTCTGTATTTCAGTACTTAGATCCTTGATCAATCTGAATGTAAATGTGTGTGATTTCTTTGTATGTATGTATGAATGAATGCATGTATGTATGTATGTATGTATGTATGTATGTATGTATGGGTAGTGGCTGGACATACCAGGGACCATTCCAGGACAAGGCGATGAAAATGTGCTTAAGGGATTTTTACTCAACTATGTCATCGGAAAGGGAGTGGTGTCCATTGTGCTCGACTACTGGTCACTATGCATGTATGTATTTACATACACACACACACATACATACATACATACATACATAGATACACACATGGATACATATTGGTATATATACATATATACATACATACATACATACATGTTTGTATATATACATACATACATATATACATATATACATACATACATACATACATACATACATACATACATATATACATACATATATACACGTAGACACACATACACACGTATGTATGTATGTATGTATGTATGTATGTATGTGTGAGTGTGTACGTGTATATATGTATGTATGTATGTATGTGTGCATTTCCAAGCACGAATAACTCGTAAGCATATATTGAAATATGTCTTTGTTCTTTGTGTGCAGTGTTCGAGATGCAGTGAGATGTTTTGTGTGTCAATTCAATTTCCAAGACGTTGAGCACTCGTGCTGTATGCGAGAGCTCTCAGAAGCACGAGAGAGGCATCACATAGATGTAAAGTCGCTCCTTAATCACCAGACAAATAACCAGCCATGCTTCTCGCTGAGGCTATCATCAGCCTGTTATGTTACACCTCGTCGCAACGGCAAAGAAAAAAGTAACAAAGCCGGCAAAACGAGGCCGGCTATTGGTTTGCGCCGCTTAGAGCTGGGCGGTGTGACCTTCAATACACCTCGACCGGAGAAAGCCATCACTCCAAAAAGGACTTCTAAACGACAGCAGACCGAATCGCATGTGCGGTTCAAAAAAAGTTATAGAAGGGAACGCCGCGTTGTTGATGAGTCTTTCTTTAAGCGACACAGAACAATAGATCGAGACAGGAGGGGTGGCACACTCACTCGGAACGCATCTAATACTCAGTGAGCTTGACTTGAATCTTTACTAGTCTTTCACTTGAATATAATTGTCTTCAAGTGCAACGAGCCTCAGCAACAGCCGCAACCACAACCCGTGTGCATGTCATGGAAGATAATCATCTGCTTGACTCGAAAGTTGATTCTGAAGTCTTAAGAGCCTTTACCAGATTAAGCACTGAGCGAGTTGTCACAATAAAATGTGAAAGTGACCGATAATCAGTGACAGCGGCCGCACTGACATCATGCAAACTCAGAGTCGGGGCCGGGCCTGACAGCATGCAAACTCAGATGCCGCGGCAGTTTACTATTTAAATCGTGACACTGACTGCATGCAAACTCACTGTCGGAGTCGGGCCCTAGCTTTTGATAGTAAGGGCAGGCCAGGCGGCCCGTCGGAAGCGACCGTGACTGACTTAGGACTCTATGAGACTGAGCACTTTAAGAACAGGCAAAAATCATTACTGTTGACATTTCATTCAACTCATTTTTCATCGGACCCGAATATATCGGAATGAATACCGTACCGGACCGAATTACTAAGTTAATATTGTGTTAAACTTTCTTCAAGTTTTTTACTTCAGTCGAGTTTACACAGGCTCAGTTCTATTTTGAGTCGGGGCACGAGTCCGTTACTTTGCATTTTTCCGTTTCCAGTATTTCAAGTATCAACTGTCATAACTTGTAGTTGTTACGTTTTCAACTGCTGTTACTTGAACATATCAATTTATTTCCCTTTACCTGTTATCTTTGACGTTTAGAAAATGTCAACTATTGCCTTTTCAAGTCAGAGTCTCCAATATCTATATTTTTCCCCACGGCCTGGACCGTCCCCTCAAGTCACAAGTTTTCAAAGTTCCGGTTTTAGTCATCATAGGAAATAATAATAATAGCGTAAAAGGATAGGTAAAAATGGCATCCAAACCAGGTCACGTTGAAACTTGAGTGGCAGCCTTGCGTCTTTTTTAATTTTTTTTTCTCAGACTGACTTGAACTTGCACAACCGTAGGCTCTACACTCAGCTAGTACACAACTCTTATCCACTTGTAATGTCACGGTCACATTGGTTCTCAGAATTTGTATTGTTTCGCAAGGGACAAGTAGTCTGTCAAGCAAGTCACTGTACTGAATAAACTGGAATTGACCGATCCAGAGTCTGAGCCTGAGTTTTGGTAAACTTCCCTGACCTCGGAAATATTTTGAGGTCAATTGACAGCCGCCCGCCGTGTGTGTATTCAAGTCAATGCCGGCCACGGTTGGTAATTTCCTCGCAGGGGTTAATCCAAGACTTACAATTCCGAATTTCTCTATATTTTTCGGACTCGAAGAGTCACACTCTGTGTGTGCTGTCGGCAGCTCAAATTGGGGAACTCCTACCTGAACTTGGAAACACCAACAGCGAACACACTCAAGGTCACTCCTCACACTCACAGTACACAGCTAGTTCACCTGTCTTCAAGTGTACGTGCATGATGACCGTTGAGTACGCTCACCACATGCAGAGAGGCGACTTTGCACTATGTATTGAAGTTCAAGTTCTATTCAAGTTCATTGCATACATAGGGCAGTCCCTCAGCCAAGACCATCGAGTAGCAATCATCACACAAGGTCTCCTTTGCAAAGTCCAGACCTTTTTGCTACACGGTGGGTCTTTGACGTTCAGGTGTGAACAAGAGCCTTCCAGCTTCCTTTCCACGCCCCAACTACGATCTGGTCTCCAGGGAGATCCGCTACCGAAACGAATGCCTGAGCATTTTTCGAACCTTGCGCACTACTCTCAAGCTCCACTTCATGGATACGTCCAGAAGGCCCTCAAGGAGGGCTCGGCAAAGAAGCTCTCTCCCAAGATGGATGGAATCAGCCGCGCCCACTTCATCAAGGTAGTCTTCACGATTCTTGAAAAAGAACTTTGCCCACTCCCATCGAAAGCAATCAAGGATGGCCTCTCATCTTGAGGAGGAACCTTTTATTGCCATGCAGCCCCTTGAGCAGATGGTAGATTATTGGCTCGACCCTTCTGTATTCCATAAGTGGACCTTTTATAGAGACTCTGAGGTGAGAGAGACTTAGCTATTAGTCGCTACAACGATTTAGCGAAAAAGGTTGGCTGGGCCCAGACCCCGGATTACGTCCCCGCATCTTTACGCTACGTGACGGGCCCAGCGCTCACAGGCACGGCGGCACTACCATGGGGCCATCACGCCCTCTGCCGACAGCTCAGCTACGACGACGGTCACGGCCACGACGACTACGATGCCTGCGGTCACGACGACAACTGGATTCCCAGCTTCGTCATCGTCATCGTCATCGTCATCGTCATCGTCATCGTCATCGTCATCGTCGTCCATCGTCAGCACCGTCTTCAGCAGCTCCCTCGACTATCCTCTCCCCCTCATTTCGTCCCCCGGCAGTTCCAACCCCGACGAGGCTTTACTCACCGCGCCCACGACGAGGCGGCGGATTACTCCCACTTTTTGCAGGTCGAGCATTTCGTCCCCTGGCAAGCAGCCTGGGCCCTACAGGCGGGTTGGATACCCAAAGGTCTCTGTTTAGCCGACCGCCACCGACATCCGATGGGCTACTTTCCCCACAACAGTCAGCCTACGGCTCAGTTCCGACCCCGACGTTCTTCGCCGGAGCCCTAGCTTCCCCGGCTCGTTTTCCACCACCCCCCCCCCCCCCCGGACACCCGGTTTCCGGATAGCGGCTCAGTCTTCGTTTCTCCATTCGATGAACGACGAGAAGGTGGGATGGACGAAGAGGAAGACGAATCAGAGGACAACAGACAGGCACGACCTCTATTCGCCTTCTCTCCCCAGCGAGCGGAGGAATCGGCCGCACCTACGGGCCCTCTCGAATCACGCCGAGACGAGCAGCCAGCTGCCCGTACTGCCCCACGACGCGGTGTAACTTTCGCCATAGATACGCAGACGACCCCGCCGGCTAGCGGCGGGGACAGAGAAGGTAAGGCAGACGATACTGTCACCGCTCCCATAGCTTCCGATGGCAAGTCCGGTAGTATTGCAACCGAACCCGCAGCAACAGCGACCGAAGCAGGGGTCACGAATCCCTCCGGCTGCAATACGGCGGCTGACACGGCTTCCACTAGTCGAGAGCCGACTTCAGAGAGTAGCTCCTGGGGTGCCCTGCAGTCACGAACCCGCAGCGGTGTGCCTTTCGGTGGCAGCACCATCCTTATGATGGCCGCACCCACGGAGTCCGCCACGGAACAGTACCAACACCGGTTGAGGGAGATCAGGAAGATGAAATTCGACCAAGTGTCACTAGGGTACACGCTGCGTTTTTTCCTCTCCAACCTTACTCTCTTCATGAACCACAGTCAGAGGCCGAAATCTTCCTCAATGCGTGGGCAGCAAGAATCTCTTTTAAGGACTCCTTCGTGATGTCCCTGCAACTTTTGCCATGGGTTTGGTTAGATTACCGCGTAGACTCACGATGGAAAGTAGACATAGTTTACGATGTCACCAAATCTTTCGGCCCAAGCTACAGGAATGACATGAAGCGACGAGCGAAAGAAGATCTGGCTACCTTTATCACACGCTTGCAGAAGCTCTTTAGGCAGCTGAAGAACGAAGGCCTAGTGGCCGAGGAAGCCCATACGTATGAGGTAGCCCGGCGATGTGTCTCCCTTATGGAGATACAACATGTGTCTCCCCTATGGAGATACAACACATTAATTCCATGCAGAAAGAGCGGAAGAGGAAAGGTATTCCGCCGACTCGCACGTTAGAAGAGCTGAAGTACCTCATCCTCAAAGCCAACCCTCACGTTTTGACGGATTGGGACCCCAAGATCATCCCGATGGCCCCGAAGTCCGACTCCAGCCGACGCCCTCCTCGCAAGGAGAAGGCCAAGCCGAGCATCAAGAAGACGAGGACCAAGTGGCCCCGCGACATCCCTTCAGGCAGTCAACTGCAAGTCGTGGCGAAGCAAGCATATAGCTGTGATTTACGATTGCATCATCAATAGATGATGCCATCATCAATAGATGATGCCTGGACATCAATATATGATTGCATCAGCTATAGTGACGGAATCACATAAGTATGTTATTTACGATCGCGTCATCCATAGATGATGCCATCATCAATAGATGATGCCATCATCAATATATGATTGCATCAGCTATAGCTATAGCTGACGGAATCACAGAAGTATGTTATTTACGATCGCGTCATCAATAGATGATGCCATCATCAATAGATGATGCTATCATCAATAGATGATGCCATCATCAATATATTATTGCATCAGCTATAGCTGATGGAATCACATAAGTATGTTATTTACGATCGCGTCATCAATAGATGATGTCATCATCAAGAGATGATGCCATCATTAATATATGATTGCATCAGCTATAGCTGACGGAATCACATAAGTATGTTATTTACGATTGCGTCATCAATAGATGATGCAATCATCAATAGATGATTACATCTCATATAGCTGATGCAATCGGATATAGCTGCAAGTATGTAGATGACGTGCTTTTACGATCGCATCGTCAATAGATGATGCAATCATCAATAAATGATTGCATCTCAATGATATTATAGTTGATACAATCGGATATAGCTGATGCAATCACACAAGTATATAGATGACGTGCTTTTACGATCGCATCGTCAATAGATGATGCAATCATCAGTTGAATAGATGATTGCATCTAATACAGCAGACGAAATCACACAAGTACATGGATGACGCAGCATGAATTGGCAGTTTAGTTACAGTGCCGACACTGCTCTAAATATCACATGAAGGGATGCTTAGTCTAATATTACCCGGCAAGCAAGTGCTTAATATATTAAATTTGTATATAATGACAAACCATGTTCTATTAAATAAAAAAATTGAATTATAACTGTCATTGGTTAATGAACTCAGAATTGTAGTTTGGGTACAGCAACGAGCTTTGAACCGTCGGGCTCTGCCATAGCTCCAAGTGGTGTTGGTACAACAATAACGGCTCCAAGCAATTGATCCAACAAAACCAGTCTGGGTTCACCTAGAGAAGTCTTCGTGAGAGTCCCCGTTGAGAACAGCAAGGGATTTTCCAAGGACTGCTGGAGAAAGTTGACGGTACAATGACTGCTCTGAGGAAACGCAGACGCTTGCCTGATCCTGACTGAGATGGCTCGTGTTGAGCAACTTCAATACCAAAATCAACCCTGTTCCATGATTTGTTTCGCAGTAGCACGAAACTCACGGAGCTGTCCATCGCGCGTCGCTCACTCAAGCCGCGTGTGCAGGTGAAACGTTGCCCGTGCAGAACGAATTTATTAAACTGAAACGCTTTGCCTGTCAGTGTTCTCTCCACGTCTGCTGGGATCAAGTCCCTACAGGTAAAGGTTTATATCAAACTATGTACCAAGCAGCACAATGGCATACTTACAAGTACAATGAAACGATGCTAAGTCTTTGCCAAGGAGTTCCTTGCAAAATAATTGTATAATTTAAAATCGTAGACTATGCGCAATCGGATATACAATAATCTAACTGATAAAGCAGTCATACATGTATCATTTTCGACTTTGTCAATAGCGTTCTATACATTAAAAAGATTTAAACCATAAATATGCATGATACAAAGTTATCACATTGATCATATTCTCAAAAAATCAGCTACCAATATTAATATCAACATACTCAGTTACACATGATTTCAAGTAGGGTGCATCATTCACACCTGCAAAATCAAAAAGCGATGACTTACAATTTTCATGCACTGCCATTAATGATAATTTGATACTCACCTGATTTCTTGCAGCTCATGCCGCCGTAAATTGCGCCATGGCGACTTTGTTAGTGGACTTCCTTCGGGATACTCAGTTACGTTCAGGCGCGTACCTGTTCTTTCCCTTCGTTCCAATATATCACTTGCAATCGCAGCCAAATATTATTCTCTGGTGGTAGTTGAAGTTTCAGTTCCCGAACCGTCATCATTGATTATTTCGCAAGCAACTCCATCAACCGAGAGCGTTTGCAACTTTTCCAAATCATCCTGGGCAACCACTACGGTGCCCAGTTTCATTCTCCCGATCCTGCTTCTAATGACAATGTTCTCCATGACAGCCTCAACGTCAGATCGCCTGTTCATGGATGAGACCAACCGCCAAATGATTTTCTCCATGCGGAAGCACCAGTACAACACTACGGGGCCGACGTCGCTTACATTTTCCAGCAGATGCCTGATTCGGTGGAATTGAAGCGGGTGGCACATAGGAGGCACAATCTTGCGATGCAACCTTTGAAATCATGTTTCCAACCTACGCAGCTTTTCAGACAATTCTTGCGTGACTTTTTTTGGAAGCAGCCAACCGGAAAATGCAACACAAAGTAGTAAGGTATTCGCCTTGAAATCCGCCTTATCGATCAACCCGTTGCTTGAATATATCATTCGCCACATTGTGACAGAACGTACCAATCTTCACCGGACATGGATCCTCCCGATCTGCAAAACGTGATCGTATTGGTCGAAGGCATCAAGTGGCAACTTGAAATATTTACCCGCGGTCTTGGTTCGGCAGTTTTACAAGAGAAAGCTCATGTAAAACGTGATCGTATTGGTCGAAGCGGCATCAAGTGGCAACTTGAATCTGAATATTTACGGTTACGGTCTCAGTTCGGCAGTTTACATGAGCCTCCGAGAGCTCATGCAAAACTTAATCGTATCGGCCTGGTGAAGGCATCAAGTGGCAACTTGAAGTATTAATATATACGGTCATAAAGTGGCAATTATACACTGTTGACGAGTGAACTCGTGGAAAATCGTTTTGGCGCCGCCGCACGAGGCCACATGGGAGACTCTGATATTATAATACGGAGTCAATGGATTTTAATCAAGTATCAATGAATTTATCAATAACTGACCGGGGGTAGTATAGACTCACACTAGGTGGGGGGGACGATGAGTGAATGGAGGGTAACACCGTGACTGGGTGTGCAATTCAAGTTTATCCGAGGGCAGGGGTCCAGTCACAGACCATCACTCGAGATAATTTTCACATTTTATCACGGTTTGGTACGACTGGTCTTAACTCGACTTCTCGCGCACCCTGACGAGGGCACGCTCGAGGGGGAGAGGGGATTACTTTGGGAAGCTACCCATCGTGCAACCTTTACCGACCCCTTTCAGAGTCTATCCGGGCTACCTAGCAAGACTATCAACGCAGTATGGAAACGCAGTTTAATAACTCGTATAATAAAAGAACTGACGCTTTGACTTCCACGTCACAGACTGACTAACTTAGGTATACTAGGTCTTACGCATTTCGGTTGACATTGGCATTATTGACTGTCCGGCCTATTGAAAAATAAACTACCTAAGTAACGGTGAATTAAATTGAACTAGTAATGACCAACGCTCCCCCTTAGTTATTTGTCAATGTTATAACTACCGTCATAAGTGTCTTATAGTTCTGAAGCAAATGAAAAATTTGCAAGCGCTTCCCGTAAGGGATATCAAAAGTCACTAAAAACTATATATATAAAAACGTTAGGGGTGTGAGGAAACAAGTGAAAAGAAAGGAAAGCGAGCTGTATGCGATAAAATAAGACAGTCCTTCGTTTTCGCCCACTTGGCGCCATCAAAGTCAGGTATTCTCGCCACCGGCCACCGCGGGGCCTGGGGCCTAGTCAAGTTCTCCGCGTAGCCCATCGCCATTGTGCGCATAACCGTCTTCAGTTGCGCCCTCATCGATTTTCCATTCTTCCTGTTCTGTATCATCGTCCTGATCTTCCTCGAGCTCCCGAAGCTGTTCTATTTCCTGTCTCGGGTATCGTCCATGTTTTAGCCTTAGAAACTCCGCGCAGTTGATTCCCCATTCTGTATACTAGTCTATGACTGGTCCCCGCCTGTAACATCGATGGATTGTATAATAAACCGGTCAGTAAACCTTACTCCTTCTGAGTACTTCGAATGATCAATAAAGATACTTTAATGAGAATTATTATTAAGAATAACAGTAACAAAGGTAGAGGTATGATGACGTGGCATTCTAGAAATAGAAATGTGTTAGTCATGACTGATAAACATATTTCTATAACCGTAATATTAGAGTGATTATATCACTAACCGTAACTCTGTTCTGGAATGCTCTGGAAATCTTTGTTATTTTTATCTGTAGTGCCGATAATTCCGGAATTAGTCAGAGTAATTGGTAATATATTGTTAGTTTATAATTCCGGTTACTGGTGGCACTGTTACTAAATCTAACGATTAATTGTGATATTCCAGTTCCATGGAGAGAAATCAACAATAGTAATAATATACTGTATAGTATGTTAACACCCCCCCTGAACTGAATATCACTCCAAATATAAAAGTCACAAATCGTAACGCTGGTCGTAAATCTCAAAACATCGCGAAGAGCAAGAGTCACAACCCAACCGAGCCTCGCTGGGCGAACAAGTACGTGCAGTATGAGCCAAGCAAGCTCACTACTATAAGATTTTGCACATCGTAACCAATGTCCGCAAGCTTCAGCAGGAAATCAAATCAACTCCAAGTTCCATTCGCGTAGATGATGACGAAGTCCGGTTCATAGCGTTCGTAACCCTTCCATTTGTTTTCGCAATCCTCACCATCCGTTTACGTAACCAACCCCGTAAATAAATGGGACAGGACCCAAATGAAGCTGGGACACAGAAGAAAAACGAATCAAGTCTTGTGACTCGATGACGACGCCTTCTTCTTCTTCTTGCCTCTGGACTTCGGTATAACTCTGACACCAGCTGCAGGGATAGAATCTTCATCAGCCTCCAGGTAGTCGTCGAGTTTAATCGTGAATTGGTTAACCAAAGCTCGGAACTGCGGAGTCGGCAGCGGTTAAGTAAATACGTCAGCAAGATTTTCATTGGACGGGATGTATCGTACCGAAATGCGATTCTCACGCACCTGTTCCACCACGTAGTGGTGTTTAATATCCAAGTGCCTCGATCGAGGTCCTCCAAGGCCGTTGGTCGAAACCATGATGGATCCACGATTGTCTTCATGAATTACTGTCGGACGCGTAATCGGAATCCCAAGTTCGTTCAAGAAGCTTTGAACTGCGATGGCCGTCCTGATTGCATTAGACAAAGCTATAATTTCTGCGTCCATCGTTGAAAGCGCGACCATAGTCTGACGACGGGAGTTCCAATGAATTGGGCCCGTCATCATATGCAGCTCGCCATTCCTCGACCGACGGGTGAACCGGCAATTACCGAAGTCCGATTCCGAATACGAACTGAACTCAAAACGTGTAGGATCGACATTAGATGGGAAAAACCATCCCCTCTCCTCCCTTAGATGCCGGTAAATACGCCCAACCATGGCATACGCGATCCCAGGGTCTTGATGGCCGAAGACTCCCAATCTATTCACCGCAAATGAAATATGAGGTTGGGTCATAGAGGCAGGCCAAATCAATTCACCCGTTAGCTTCGGCAGGCTCCATTCTCGCAGAGGTGAATCAACGGGAGCAGGGGCGGGTTCCTGAACAGTCGCAGGCGTAGGGGCAGGGTTCGCATTGCTGTAGCCGCGATCACGTAGTAAACCTCGAATGTATGCCCGTTGATGAATAAGGAGCCCGGAGTCGAAGCGCCTAAATTGAAGACCGGTGAAAACCTTTACATCCCCTAGCGCTTTGTACTTGAATTGATGTTTCGCTAGTCGAGCCTTCAAGTTCTCGTACTGTCGATCAAGCACACAAAACACTAACATGCCATCCGTCTTCAGAAGCATTACCAATGGTAGCGAAGTCGGATCACGAACAAACGCCGGTGGGAACGATTTGCTATTGTCGGACAGAAAGAATACACATGGATCAACAGTAGATTGACGATACCCGAAGAGGCGAAGATACTTCGCGATGAAATTATGCCATCGCCTTCCAGCTTGAGGCGAGCCATACAACGCCTTGAGTACCAACCATACTGCGAACGGGTCGTCGGGCTTCTTGAAATCATCGGGTGGTACTGCATAAACCAGATCCTCCATCGGTGCATGAATATAAGCTTGACTAAAGGCAATGACCTTAATCAATAGGTTCAATGCGATCATGATTGAACACAGCAGCAGCGTGAAATGATGAGCGACAGGGGTTGAAGTCTCGTACGGGCTAAAATGTTCATTCATTCATACGATTGCCAAACATAACGAGGCGAGACTTGTAGGACGTGTCTCCCGTAGAATCGTTCTGCTTGATTGCATCAACAAACCCTGTATGTATAGGCGTAATGTTGTCACGTTTGGCTTCTGCACGAATCGCCCACCGAACACACTTCGCATCGTAGAGGCCTTTGATCTCGCTCCGTCTTGCCGCAGCAAGGCTCGCGTCCATCCTCTTCTGCTTTTCGGGCATACGAAGGACATGCGTAAACAGACAGAACGCTTCGTCGTCGGTCGATAACGAAGCACTGACCTCAGTTTCGTTGTTCGTAGTTGCAGTGTAGCAGTCAACCCCCACAGCAAGTTAGACACTGTGGGAAGCATGATGGGGTGGGCGAGGCTTACGATGGCGTTTACCTTCAACCAAGTTCGTAGAGTCGATGTTCCCGTTTATGTCTCTTGGTGCCTTGCTCTCAGCGCGAGCAGATGGTGACGGTTGGTGCACTACAGTTGCATCAGATGAAGGACCAGAAATAAAGGCGGACGAAGACGCTGCGGCTAAAGATGAACCAGTAGTTTGCCCTGCAGGTTCAAAACTTTGCGAGGGAGAAGTACTTTCATAAGTAGACCGAGCAAATACGTCGTCCTCTTGATCCTTGCCCACTCCATCGTCACTGGCCACTTCGATTTGTGGCGAAATTTCCCGGGTTTCGCCTACATTTGTCACCAATTTTTCAGAGTCGAAAGGGGAAAAGGTAGGTAGTATGTCGTCGAAAGACCAGGGTCGTTCTTCCACACGTGCATTGTAGCCTCTGGTGCCGATGTCGAACTTTACGTTACGCACTTCCACAATCTTCCTGGTCTCAGGTAAATACACTCTATATAAACGACGAAATATGTTATACCCAGTAAGCGTGCCAGGGATAGCCATAGGTCGTCCTTTCTTGGCCTCATGAACCCTCACGAATGCAAGGCAGCCAATAGGCTTCAGAAAATCCAAAGGAAACGAACGACGTAGTGTAACCTCATAAGGACTTCTTCCTTTGTAGGGTCCGTCGATCATTGGCATTACCATCCTTGTAGCACATTCAGCTCTGCATATTTCTTCCCAAAACGCTTCAGGTAGGTTGGCATCTAGACGCAATGCTGTAGCTCTCCCACCGTTGGTACGCCATTGACGTTCAGCTTTTGCGTTGCAGTAGGTTCATCACGCGGAGAAGGCTTGAGGATTATCCCTTTCGTCTTACAAAACATAGTCATAGCACGGGTCACGAACTCACCATCTGTTCTTATTTGCTTGACCTTGTTGCCGGTTTGTGTCTCGAAGAACGCCACAGCCTTCTCCAGCTTGGGCTGATAGTTGTTTGACTCCCTAGATGGTTCAAATGTAATGAATCCAAATGATGCCTTCGTTTCAGAGACCCCTAGTTGATACAGATTGCCTTGCAGGGACTTGACTGGCCATGGGCCCCTAAAGTCGACATGCAATGATTCGCCAAGTTGAAATTCGTAGTCCAATTGCTTGTGTATCTTGTAGTAGGGCAGCCTGGTAGCCTTCGCACGTTGACAGGGGCCACACTCGTTAGGTAGCATCTGACGCCAATTAACACCAGTGATAGTCCTATCAATCTTCTTTGCCAATTGGTCCATCACATCTACACTTCCATGCGCACACATTCTGTGAAATAGTAACGCAGGGACTGGTGATTTAGATGCGCGCGGGTTGACCGAAAATACTGCTTCTGCGGACGAATGAGCGTGTACTTGAGGGTAAACCTCTTGTTCACGTCCAGCGGCGCGTCCTTGTCGGTATCCAACCTGTACAGCTTGTTTTGCATCATTCGCGAACGGCAAAGTACCATCTGCTCGTCGATGACTATAGGATGACGCAGCACGACGGCTTGACTGTTCTAGAACAAGGTCGATAGCTTGAAATCATAATCTAGTATGCCAGGCGAAATAATATTGTATGGTGCGTCAGGGACGACAAACACCTTGCGAAAAGTGACAGCAGTCGGCCCATTCGTTCCTGTCATGAAGGTGAAGTCCGCATCTGCTTTCATATTGACCTTGATCTTTTGTGTCGAAATGCCGGATAGCTGCGCAGCACTGCCATGTTGGTTGTAAAGCGGGTGAGAGGGATGGGCAATAATGCGATTGCAGCCAGTATCAAAGATAGTACTACGTGTGTTGCCGTCGTTGACCAGCAATGCGACACCGCTTTCATTCGCATCTGTAGCAACAGTACTATCAATCAGCGTAGCGTAGCTGAGAACGCACGTGTTTGCAATGATGGATCAAACACCTTGCCCTCCGGTTCGTCACTTTGTGTCGACGAGTCGATGACACGCCTTGGTGCGGTCAACCTATAAGTAGGGAATCCATAAATCCGCCGCCATATCGGTTGAAGCGTAGACTGGGTATCGGTAGGTGGCAGTTGCGGAATCGTTTCCGCCGGGGCACGTTGCCGAATCTGGTAGCGCGTCATGCGTTGATATGCGAACCATGCGTAGTCCACATTCGTCGAGCCTATACCACAAGCCGGTAGCTTCGTCTGCGATTGCAGATGACGTAGCTTTGCATTGGCAGAATCAGCGGCGTAGGAGCAAAATGTTGATGCGCGAATTTATCCTTCTTTTTGCAAGTGCGCGTGCAGTAGAACACCCACTGACAACCGGCACACAGACGATGACTGTTGAGCACGTTCTCCACTGAGTCGCAGTATTCACAGTGCTTCGGTGGGCTCGGGTTCGCATGCGGGCGCGATGCAGAGATCATTGGGTTCGTGTGATATCGATCGCAAAATCTACACAGGCAGACAGTAGTTTGCCAATTGAAAGGGATTATATTGAACCCCAACCGAAGTGACCAATACTCCATTTCCATAATGGAGGCATGACCAAAACAAAAATGTACATCCATAGCCCAGTAGTTCGGTGCGCCTGGAAACATAGGATGGGAGTTAGATGTGTTGAGCAACACATTCGTGTACAAATCCGCAGGCACCTCCACGTTGAGCCTCTTAGTCGGTCTAAGTGTGCCAGCCACATAAGGCACAAGCAATGCTGGCTCCTTACCCTCAGCGGCAACTTGTTCTGCATTGTAGTTGTTGAGCCAGAGCATCTTCTGAACATTCATCTGCAGCACACCATTCGGGTACCACGGGTCTTGACGAGGGACAGTGTAGCTGCCGGACGCACCAACGCGCCACTAGTAATCCGCGGGCCAGTGTCGTGGCGGGACAGGAAAACCTTGTGGCAGCTCCGTCTTGCGTTGCAGCTTTTGCATAACACCCACATGTTCAACTTCGTCTGGAAATCATTCTCGTCGACCTTTGTTCGTCCGTTAGAGACTCCCACGGGAAGCTCAATGGCCTAGAGGACGGAAACGTCACAAAATCTTGATGCGGGTTTACCGCACCGTCGATGCCGCGAGTAGACGACCTCGCACTTGTCGTCGCAGTGTTTGTAGGTGGCGCAGTCGAAGACGAAGACGAAGTAGCGCCGTCCTTCACGTCGCTTCTCTCTTCTGGACCAGCCAAGGCCTCTCCGAGCAGTTCATCGACGTCGGTGAGCGTCCTGGGACTAAACGCCATGCATGCAACAGCATCATTCTCGTTCGTGTGAGCAGACGAGCTTCCGCTCGAGAAAGCAGGCGAAGTCTGTTCGTCGTCCACAACGTCGTTGCCATCGTCGGAGTCACCGAGCTCCGGCATATCCGGATCATCGCAGCTGACAAACAATCATTATTGGTGCCAGCAAGTCCTGGCATAGGGCTGTTGTCCTGTTTGCTGTCAGCAGTTGGAGCCTTCTGCTCTCGGTCGTCGGTAGACAGAGCCTTCTGCTCTCCGTCGTCTGTAGATGGAGCCTCCTGCTCCCCATCACTAATCAACACCAAAGTCGCGTCGAAGCATTTCACGCCACCGGAGGCCAGACGTGCTGACCCCATAAAGGGCTCCATGTTTATGATCGAAGCCTTCAAATCCCCCGACCGCCGACATTCGTGTCGAATCACCGTCGTCCGATGACGCAGGTCCACTATGGCTGCCGTCCATGTAGTCAGCAACCTCCTCGACGGCTATGTTGGCCCAGGCGTCGTCCAGTGGCTCCGGGGTGTTGTCCTCGGCAGCAAGATTAGCTTGAGATCCGTTCGAATGACGGTTGCCCTTACCTCGAGAATTGTTGTTGCCATTCCTGCCGGACTTGTTCTTTCCACCGCCCGTAGACGAATTGTCTTGACCCTGTCGTCGACCATTTCCTTTGCCATTGCGACGAGATGAACCCCTAACCGTGCATACTGCTCCAAGGTGTTCTGGTTTGTTGGCACATTCGGCCCTCCTACAGCGCAGCCGAAAGTTACTGACCCGATGACGTTTGCCGCAGTTGAAACACTTGCCCTTGAACTGCCCCCCTAGAGCATACATCAGTGTAGAGTCTCCCGAAGTCGCATTAGGCCTACTATTCGACCGCTTATTCTCCGTAACCATTTCGACAGCCAAAAACTGCTCACGAGCCATGGCAACTAATTGATCGAAGGTGGGCTTGGAGACGTCTGGCTTGCTGAAGTAGCACGTGCGACCGAAATCCCGAAACGGCAAATGAGTAGCAGCCTCTAACTTCTCAATCAAATTGATGCATTTGTATTCGTCTGAGAATACCTGCTTGCGCTCCGCCATCAATGCGTACCTGTACGTGTACCTATCCAACCATACTTGAGGCTTCTCCTTCGGTGTGAGCCGATCACGGTTGTGTTGGTGGATCAACCCAGCAGCAGAGATGGCCCCAAGGTGTGCATACCTAGTGAACAGAGCGCTCCACATAGCATGACATTCGTTGCCAGCACGTCGTATAGCAAGCGTTGCCTCTGAATTACGTTGAGTTGCCTCCGCCAATATAGCTCGGAACTTGGTCTCCAGTTGTATTTGTACTGAGTCGGGTAAACAATCCATCAGATCCGCCCATGATGGGTCCGCTCCTAAGGCAGCCACAGCAACCCGTTGAGCAGCATGCGGGTCATCAACCGCACTCGCAGTCATGGTCGTCGTGGTCGTCGTTCTAGTTGACGACGACGATGAAGATGATGACAAAAAACTCCCAGCCGATCCAGCCAACTGGGGCGGACGTAACAGGACTTTCATCTCTGCCCGTGAGAGCGGAGCACTATCGTCCCTTGCACACAGCAGTAGCTTGGGGCCCAGTCCAACCAAGAATTGAAGAGTCGACCAACGAAAGTTGTCAAATGATTGCGCGTCCTGCGCAGCATCAGAAGAGGGAGCAGGTAGCTGCGGTACCTTAAGAGAGATCCGCGACAGCTCATAACCACTGGTCCCCGCCTGTAACATCGATGGATTGTATAATAAACCGGTCAGTAAACCTTACTCCTTCTGAGTACTTCGAATGATCAATAAAGATACTTTAATGAGAATTATTATTAAGAATAACAGTAACAAAGGTAGAGGTATGATGACGTGGCATTCTAGAAATAGAAATGTGTTAGTCATGACTGATAAACATATTTCTATAACCGTAATATTAGAGTGATTATATCACTAACCGTAACTCTGTTCTGGAATGCTCTGGAAACCTTTGTTATTTTTATCTGTAGTGCCGATAATTCCGGAATTAGTCAGAGTAATTGGTAATATATTGTTAGTTTATAATTCCGGTTACTGGTGGCACTGTTACTGAATCTAACGGTTAATTGTGATATTCCAGTTCCATGGAGAGAAATCAACAATAGTAATAATATACTGTATAGTATGTTAACACTATGACCCGATCCCAGGGTACGGAGTCCAGCCACGACATTGATCGAAGATTCCACTGCTTCCAGTCCGGCATCGACAATACTAAACAACTCACACAGAGCGAGAACAAAAACACAAAACATAGGTGAAACACCCGTAGTCATTCCGGTTCGCCCGGAATGATAACAGTGAATTTGTTGAGCAAATAAGTAAACTGCTCGCGCGGCAACGGTTTGGTGAGTAAATCTCCTATCTGCTTTTTAGTTCCTACCTTTATGAACTTTATCTCTCCATCTCTCTAAAGGTGATGAATGAAGTGTAATTCGAGAGGCAAATGTTTGGTGCGTGGTTGGGATAATCCTCTTTCACCCGCGAGAATTGTTTGCGAATTATCCTCGAAAATTTCTACTGCACCTTTTTGCGGAATTCCGAGTTCCTGTCTGACATGGCCTATTGCTAGTCCTTCTCTTATGCATTCAGCAGCTGCGTAAATTTCCGCGTCATTTGAACTAAGTGCTATCCTACTCTGTCTTTTTGAAAGCCAACCTATTGGGTCTCCTCCCCACAAGATTATAAAACCTGTGCGGGACTTACCCGTCTTCAAACAGACTTTGTGAGCGGCATCGGGCCACAAAGTGACCTTAGGGTAGGACATACCCTCTTGAACGGATTTTGGCCCGTTAAATGCCATACCGCGAAAAGACTTGATTAAATAGCGTATGATTCTGCCTAACATAGCGTAAGTTACTCCTTGTCTATGGTTTGCATGACGCTTGCAGCGTTAAGAGCTTGTTCGATATCTGGTCTTATCATTTTGGCTAAATAAAGCAAGCTGCCTACTATACTCGGAATAGACATTTTACGCAAAGCTGCATCTTCCGACATTGCTTCCGGTGTTTGGTCTACCGCTGGGGTACTGACCAGACGAGAATTTGCGTATCCTGTCTCACGTAAAATTTGCAATTGGTACTTTCTTTGGTGCAAAACGATTCTGCCTTTCTCATGCACTATCTCTATCCCTTTGAATTGAACCTTTGCGACTCCTAGCCTTTTGAGTGGGTAGTACTGTTCTAACACAGGCGCGAATCTTTCATAAGCTTCTTTTTTAGGTGCGGAAAATATTAAATCATCCACGTGAAATACTCGCATTATCGCTTCTCTTATAGGCTTGTCTTTCTCTACGAACATGCATAAATCGGAGTCTAACAACCTAAATCCTAGCTTTATTAACTTAGGGGCTAGTATGTCATACCACCTTCTACCTGCCTGAGGCGCACCATATAACGCTCCATCAACACGCAATATCATCCCCTCTTTACCCTCTCTATCCATTGCTTCAGGTGGGTAGGCAAATACGGGATCTTGCATGCGGGCATTTAAGTAAGCACTTTTGAAATCAATTCCATAAAGCTTATTACCATGCCAGGCAGTTAGTTTGGCAAGCATGAGCAGTGAGCGATGTGAGGAACAAGGGACAAACAATTGGTCAGGGTTGAAACTAACTCCTGGCTCTAACATGCCTCCTCTTAAAGCTAATCTAGACTTAACAAACTTCCTTCCGTTCTCGTCTATCTTTACTTTGTGAACCCATGTGAGCCTAACTATCTTGCTAACACCAGCCTTTTTGGCTTCGCTAAAGTTAACCCATGTGTATGTCTTCAAGTCCTCAAGAGATTGAATCTCTCTTTTTCATGCCCTCTAACAACTCTTTCGCTGTCAATCCCTGCTCAGCTATCTCTTTAGGCACATGAATGTTAAAATAAAGCAAAAGTTCATTTGGTTCATTCATGCATCTGTCATAACATAACATAGCACTCTCCAACTCTCCAGCAGGCAATACGGACTCCCCTCACTTACCTTGTACTTATTGATCTCAGAATCTAGCATCTTCTCTAGTCTGTCCTCAAACTGAACAAAGTGAGATGGCTTAGGTTGTTTTCTGACTTTTAACCTCTCTTTGGGGGCACACTTCTGCTTTACTATGCATGTGCGCACTTTACTCTCCCAGCCCCGGAGTCTCCCTAAGTCTTCTCTGCCCACTCGTCTCCCCACTCTCTTGCAAGAACTCTCACTCTCACTCCCTCTAGTTCCTGAACCTCAACTACTTTTTCTTTTCATTTTAGTTCACTATGCGGTCGTGATGGTGGTTGTTGTGCTTGTGGTGGTTGTTGTTGTGCCTGTCGTCTTTTTCATTTTCCTTCTTGAACTATGTTAGCTTCTGTGATCTTGTCACTCTGCTCCCATATTCTTCCTTTACTAGGTTGCTCACTCTCTTCATATGCTCTTCTCTCATGCTGTGCTTGAGGGTCAGATGCATCTCGAGTGCGTGTGCATGTCCTAGTCCTGTGTTGTTTGTCTATGGGGTTGTGTCGGTGGGATGGGGTGCAGCTGTCGGTGTGGTGTCGATGTCCTGTGTTGAAAAGCTATCTTGTGTTTGTGTGTGTTTGTGATCTATGCTGACTCCCCCTGTGTCCCCTCCATACTCCCCCTGTCCTTGTTGACTATCTGACTGACTAACGTCATCGACATCGTCGTATGTGTCGTCATCGTCATGAGTCTGTGTCGTGTCCTCTTGTGTGTGGGTGGTGGTGACTGTGGTGGTAGTGGGTGTGGAGTTTGTTTGTTCAACATCGACATCCTTACTCTCACTCTCCCCCTCAGCAGCCCGCTTGACTGTTCTCTCTGGATGTGCTTCCTTCCCTATCTAACTCCTGTTACTACTTTCCTACCGTCCCACACTCTATATAACTCCCTAAATAAGTCATACCCTACTAGCATAACTTTCTTTCCTCTAAACTGTCCCTTTCTACCCTTGCCTGTATACATTACTCCCATGTAGCCTATCGGTCTAAGGTGTTTTAAAAACGGTTTCCTTGCCAATAATTGCTCAAATGGGGACATCCCCTTCCTAGGTCCTTGGGTGGCAGGCAAAATGTTATGTAGAGTGGTAACCGTTGCCGAATGCTCCATCTCTGCCCAGAAAGAAATGGGCAGGTGGGCATGGTAACGCATGGCTCGTGCGGCCCCAGCCGTAATGTCATTGGCTTTTTCAGCGATAGGGTTACCATCTTTGTCCCCCGTTGCTGACGTTTTCCAAATAAACTGACTAGGCTTCCACCACTCTATCACCTCTTTCGGGACATCAAACTCTTGATCACATCTATATAATTTCTTGTACTTTGTTTCCTGTCTGTCTCTCATAAATGCTACCGCCTGCTTAATGCAGTCAATAAATTCGTTCTTATGCGCAAGATAATAATCCTTAATAAACAACGAGTAATCGTCCGTGACCGGTTGAGGCAATATTCACGGGTAACCTGGGGCTAAGGAGCATTGGCCTTGACACCGTAATTGCCTACCGTGTCCATTGATGCGCGTCACTCTTGCCGTCCCCTCCTGTCCTATCTCACACTCTCCATTACCTGTAATTAGCTTGACAGGGGGAACGGACTTAATGTCGTGTAACATTTCAGGGTTGCATGCTATGTCTCGTGACGACCCGCTATCCTGAACTATCGTGCTTTTTCTGTCTCGCCCCCCTTCCCCATCTAACACTAGTGCATAGTTCTGTTTGCTATTCTTGTGTTGTGATGGTGCTGGTGGTTGTGAGGTGTTGCTGCTTTGGGTTTGTGTTGGTGGGGATAGTGTTGTGCGTGCTGCGTGTGCTATATGCACTCCCTCTATCGCTCTCACCACATCTGTCAGAACTCATCTAGCACTAACTTCCCTTCACTCACTCTCTTTACCTCACCACTGCTTTCTCTAATGCATGTTGTTGTGAGTTGTTGAGCGAGCTGTTCTATGTCTTTGAAAGTGATGATGGGTGGCGTGTTGGTGTGTGATTGGGTTTGAGGCTTTGGACCTGTTTGTGGTGTCGGGGTTGCTGCTGCGCCTTCCCGCTGCTTCCCCTTGGCCTCCCCGGTCCCTACGGCAACACTGGGTAGTCCGGCAGATGCCGGACTCCCACTCTTAGCGTGAGTCTTCCTGATAATGCAGTGTTTTTCAAAATATTTCTTAACATTGCCCTTCCGCGTAAATGTTAGATATTCCGGGTCAACATCACTATCATCTAAGCACGATGCCATGTCATGTCTGATCTCATCAGAACATCTAGAGTCATTTTCACTGTCATAGTATGACTCCTCCATCTCTTCCTCTCCTTCTTCTTCCTCACGCTCTCTCTTTGCATTGGTGTGTCATCTGTTTGCGTGACATGAGTGGGTGATGCGGTGTGAGGTGTTTGTGTGGTGGAGGTGTGTTTTTGCGGTGATGTCTCTACACGCCTACTCCCCCTCACTTCCCTTTTCACTCCCTTTTGCTTACTCTCTCCCTCCCTCTGTGGAGATTGGTTGGTGAATGTGGTAGTGAGGTTGTGTGGTATGACTGTCCCTCTCGCTTTTGCATCCTCACGCAAACCACTCTCATCAGGGGAGTAAGGGGACTTGGGGACGGAGGTCTGGGCTGACAGCTAAATCAAGTAGAGGATACTCTTTGTCCTGTTTCTTTGCATGATAACCGCAAAATAGTCTATATATCAACCTAGAAGCTTGCAGAGCATTTGGACCCCTCTTGTCTCTTGTCTTTCTCAAGAGAGATTTGACAAGGACTGTTCTTTTTGTTCTTGCCATGACACTTAAGGGACCTCGGTCTCTCTTTGCTATACCTCTCTATGGTTGTCAGAGGTGATTTGGGGACTGTGTTTTGACGCTGTGGGGTGTTTGTGGAGGTGTCCCTTGTTAGCTGACTCTGAGAGCGTGAGATTGGTGTGTCGGAGGGACTCCCTCCGTCACTTCTATTTGTCGACAGGGGACGAACACCTGGCTCAGTCTGAGGTTCCCCAGACTCGACATTCGCTCTCTCCCTGCCTCTCTCTTCGCCAGGGGTTTCCCCAGAATCGTCTAGGACATCTGCCCCCATAAAAATGAGCAAAGCGTCACTATCAGTCTCTGTGTTTCCCTCTTCTTCCTCTCTGATGAGGTTCATGTCTTTGTCTTTGAGAGACTTTTTGTGCTTATTGCTGTGAGGTTTTCCCTTTTTCTTTTTGTTATCGTTCTTGTCTTCACTCGCTTGAGCTTTCTTACGGGGTTTCTTTGCTGGGCAATACTTCTTGGTATGGCCTTTCTCATTACACTCGTAACAAGTGACTTTGAGCCACCATTCTTCCTTCTTCTTGAATTTTCTGAACTCGCCCTTACCCCTTCGTCCTCATCTCCCTTATCACCTGCTAAGAGGTTTGTCTCCCTCTTCTGCCTCGTGGGCTTTTCAGGTCTCTCCTTCCTCTCTTCCCCTCTCCACTTATCCTTTCTCCACAACGCCCATGTGTCTCTCGCGCTGTCAACTAAGTCGTCAAATCCTGGTCTAAGGTTGGTGGGTAGGTTGGAGTAGAGTGCTTTGAAGTTCTCTCCGTATGCGGGGTGTTTTGCAAGCTTAGCAAGCAGGGCTCTTATGAGGTCATCTTCGTCGAATGGGTGAGTTCTGTGACTTTCTACCTCTCGGAGACTCCCCTCATTGCAACATAATCATTCAACCATGCATCAACATTTTGTCCGGGTTTTGGATACATGTTCTCGAAAATTTGCGCTTTTATGTTCTTGTTAACCCCGAAGATTGAACCGAACTTGGCTCTCACTGCCTCTATCAGCTCTATCGGTCCTGTGACTGTCTTAGTACGCAAATATCGAACGACAACAGGATGAGAAAATCAACAGACAGAATGAGTTGTAGTGTTCGCATGCGCTCATAATGCTTCTTTTCTTTCTGTACTACTTTCACCCTAGTGTGTGTGCTCGTTTCGACTGTCTTCGTTTCTCATGCTTCATTTTCTTTGCTCTTTTCTCTCTCCAGTGTTTCTTTTGTTCATCAGTTAGCTTCGCCCAATCCTTCGGCTTGTCTTCGGAGGGTGTCTTGCTTTCGTCTTTCTTCAGCGTTTTGGGTCTCTGTCTACCTGCGTCTGACGAACTGCCTTCATCATCAGAATCTACATCAGGGGTATCCTCTGAGTCAGGTTCATCAGGCAACTCCCTCTCCTCAATCTCCAGTGCTTTGACTGTCATAAGGATATTTAACCTTTGCCTTTGCTGGGTCACATGGCATCAAATGCCAGCGTGACGCACTCACCATGCCAGGTACTGATGCCCTTTGCATAGTTCACTAGCTTGTAACGGAAGTCGGAATAATTCCGAGTGGTACCATCCAACTGCGGGATGTACTCTTGCTTTAAACCCATTGTTTTCTCAGTTCCAAGGCTCATAAAGCTACCCATCGTGCAACCTTTACCGACCCCTTTCAGAGTCTATCCGGGCTACCTAGCAAGACTATCAACGCAGTATGGAAACGCACTTTAATAACTCGTATAATAAAAGAACTGACGCTTTGACTTCCACGTCACAGACTGACTAACTTAGATATAGGTCTTACGCATTTCGGTTAACATTGGCATTATTGACTGTCCGGCCTATTGAAAAATAAACTACCTAAGTAACGGTGAATTAAATTGAAATAGTAATGACCAACGGATTATGCCGGCCCTATCGGAATGAATATCGTACCGGACCGAAACATTAATATTGTGTTAAACTTTCTTTAAGTTTTTACTTCAAGTTTACACTTCTATCAAGTTTTAGTTCCGTTACTTCATTTTTCCGTTTATTTATCAACTGTCATAACCGTTGTAGTTGTTACGTTTTCAACCGAGGCTGCCGTTAACAGATCAATTTATTTATCTTTACCGGTTAACTTTTTAGAAAATGTTGACTATTGCCTTTTCCCTCTATATCTGAAAACTTTATTTCCTTTGACCGCTTTTTCCGGTCCACAGTCATAATTATTGATAGGTACTAAATAGGCAACACTGGCACCAGGTAAAGTGGCACTCTTTCACCCTTTTTACTTTATTTTTCCAGACTGATTTGAAGAAGTCAAACCGCTACACAACCCCGGTCACAGTGCTCGCACTTGAAATATTATCGTTAGTTCTCAGAATCAAACGAGAATTTGTATTGTTTCGCAAAGGACAAGTAGTCTGTCAAGCAAGTGTACTAAATAAACTGGAATTGACCATCCGGGCCAGCGTCTTTTGGTATCTTCCCCGTTCTCGGAAGTATTTTGAAATCAAATGACAGCAGTGTGTGTATTCATTTGAATGCCGGTAACAATGGTAATTTCCTCACAGGAGGGTAGTAGTCAAGACTTACAGCCCACCCGGTATATAATGGCATTACTCTATGTTCCGGTCTGTCGGTTATCCTTGGCTTGGAGAGTACGGAGTCCCTTCTACATTAGGTATTAACATATATTCCTCATTCTTCATATATATCGTTAGACAGTCGTTATGTTATTAATATTAAATCATAGTATTGAGTCACTGTAACAGATCTTAACCGACACTTGAAAGGTGACATTTGGATTAACGATAGTTTATTAAAACCTGGCTGACATCACATGCGTTGGATGAAATTTACGCGCATCTCAGAGTCTGCAAAGGAAATTCGATTTTGACTAAACCTTGGCAAATTTATTACAGAAACAACTTGTTTCTTATTGGCACGGTTTAGTCGAAATCTCATTTCCAATTATATATTTATTGGACTATCTTGGGGTGGAGCAGGGCCGGGAAACAGAAAAGACAGATTTTTCAAAGCAGAACTTCGGAGGGTACCGTAACGCATACATCGATTATTTTGTGTGTGTATGTGTGTGTGTGTGTATGTATGTATGTATGTACGTACGTACGTACGTATGTATGTATGTATGTATGTATGCATGTATGCACTTAATATGTATGATTATATTATATAGGTATTAATCAACACAAAGGACCTTAATCAAGAACTTGCATCAATATTGTCGGTCATCCTAATAATAATAATAATAACAATAATAATAATAATAATAATAATAGTGCTTCTCTGTCAATGGCTGATGCAAATCTGCACATGCGCCTCCATCGTCTCACCCGTGAGGGGAGTACGAAGAATTGACGATAGGCTCTAATGACACCCCCGCACGGGCAGTTCCAACACTTCCAGACGGACCGGTATGTTCAATGAAAATACTGGTGGCACCGACGGGAATCGAACTGGCGACAGGGCCCAGATGGTAGAACTTGACCACTGGGCAATAATAATAATAATAATAATAATAATAATAGTGCTTCTCTGTCAATGGCTGATGCATTTCTGCACATGCGCCTCCATCGTCTCACCCGTGAGGGGAGTACGAAGAATTGACGATAAGCTCTAATGACACCCCCGCAAGGGCAGTTCCAACACTTCCAGACGGGCCGGTATGTTCAATGAAAATACTGGTCCAGAAATAGACCGGTATGTTCAATGAAAATACTGGTGGCACCGACGGGAATCGAACTGGCGACAGGGCCCAGATGGTAGAACTTGACCACTGGGCTATCACGGTGTCCATAATAATAATAATAATAATAATAATAATAATAATAATAATAATAATAATAATAATAGTGCTTCTCTGTCAATGGCTGATGCATTTCTGCACATGCGCCTCCATCGTCTCACCCGTGAGGGGAGTACGAAGAATTGACGATAGGCTCTAATGACACCCCCGCAAGGGCAGTTCCAACACTTCCAGACGGACCGGTATGTTCAATGAAAATACTGGTGGCACCGACTGGAATCGAACTGGCGACAGGGCCCAGATGGTAGAACTTGACCACTGGGCTATCACGGTGTCCAAAATAATAATAATAATAATAATAATAATAATAATAATAATAATAATAATAATAATACTATATCTGAGGCGTACTGATGCAGCTAATGGCATATCCTCAACGGACATAAGCCTCCAATACCCTTGTTCGAGGTCCTCCAACCCCCCGTGTCAGTCTCTCGCCTGATGATCGGGGCCACCGATGGAGCTCCTGAGGGCAAGACTGCACTAAGCCGAGGTTATTCCGCAGTCCCAGCAACCTCTTGCAAGACGTCACCGAATGTGCAAGTGCATACACCAAGCGCGGTTGCTAGAGCTGCCTCGAAACCCCACCCATAACAATCTGGTGTCTGCTGGGTCCTGGGCTATCAACCAGCATATGCGGAGTTTAAGATCTTTTACGCGCGCAACGACCCTCCTCCCCAGCATCTACCACCAAAGGGTTATGAGTTGGCGTCACAGTTTAACGCCTTGAGGCCATTGGGCTGAATAATAATAATAATAATAATAATAATAATAATAATAATAATGATAATAGTGCTTCTCTGTCAATGGCTAATTCAAATCTGCACATGTGCCTCCATCGTCTCACCCGCGAGGAGAGTACGAAGATTTGACCGATAGCTCTACTGATAAACCCACAGGGCAGCTCCAAGCCTTCCAGACAGACCAATACCTTCAAAGCAACATACTTTGAAAATACTGGCACCGACGGAAATCGAACTGGCGACAGGTCCCAGATGGTATTGACCTTGACCACTGGGCTATCGCGGTGCCATTCATAATAATAATAATAATAATAATAATAATAATAATAATAATAATAATAATAATAATAATAATAGTGCTTCTCTGTCAATGGCTGATGCATTTCTGCACATGCGCCTCCATCGTCTCACCCGTGAGGGGAGTACGAAGAATTGACGATAGGCTCTAATGACACCCCCGCAAGGGCAGTTCCAACACTTCCAGACGGACCGGTATGTTCAATGAAAATACTGGTGGGCACCGCCGGGAATCGAACTGGCGACAGGGCCCAGATGGTAGAACTTGACCACTGGGCTATCACGGTGTCCAAAATAATAATAATAATAATAATAATAATAATAATAATAATAATAATAATGATAGTGCTTCTCTGTCAATGGCTGATGCATTTCTGCACATGCGCCTCCATCGTCTCACCCGTGAGGGGAGTACGAAGAATTGACGATAAGCTCTAATGACACCCCCGCAAGGGCAGTTCCAACACTTCCAGACGGGCCGGTATGTTCAATGAAAATACTGGTCCAGACGGATCGGTATGTTCAATGAAAATACTGGTCCAGACGGATCGGTATGTTCAATGAAAATACTGGTGGCACCGACGGGAATCGAACTGGCGACAGGGCCCAGATGGTAGAACTTGACCACTGGGCTATCACGGTGTCCAATAATAATAATGATAATAATAATAATAATAATAATAATAATAACTAGGGGCTGCGCCAACACCTGAAAGGATGGTTTGCGGTGCGCTCCGCGCACCCCCCCCCCCCCCCCGGGCTGGGGTTCCCGAGGGGAGAGGCCCCCGGACCCCCCCTTTCCCGTCGACAGGGTACGTTCAATTGCCGGAGGTACCAGCAGGACGCAAGTGTAAGCTCTGGTGGCATAAAACCTTAAATCTCTGGTTTTTGTGCCACCCGCCACCAAAACTTTTTTATCTCCCAAGAGAGCGCACCGAGAGGTGTCGGGTACACCAAGCATCAGCCTCAAACTCCCTCAGGTGTGCGCAAACGGCGCCTGGTGGCGCAAAAACCTCAATTTTCCGGTGTGTGTATGCCACCCGGCGCGACAATTTTATATTTTCGAAGAGAGCTCATCAAGAGGTGTCAGATACACCAAATAACAGCCGCTAACTCCCTCTGGTGTGCGCAAACGGCGGCTGGTGGCACAAGACCTCAAGTTTCTGGTGTGGGTACCACCCGCGACCAAACGGGTACGTACAATCGACGGGCTAGGGTTCCCGGGGGGAGGCCCCCCCGGACCCCTCCCTGCTGCCGTCGACAGGGTACGTTCAATTGCCGGAGGCACCGGCAAGTACTGCCCCCCCCCCCCCCCCAAAAAAAAAAACAAAAAAACAAAAAACAAAAAACAAAAAAACAAAAAAAAAAAAAAAAGGAAATTTGGCATTCAGGACACTCCCCACGCAAATATTTGCGTGAATTCCTAAAAAATCATACCAGCATCAAGGTCGAGTCTGGGGCTAGCCACCCTGATGTATGTATGTATGTATGTATGTATGTATATATGTATGTATGATTGTATGTATGTTTGTATGCTATGTTATGTTATGTTATGTTATGTCATGTTATGCAATGTTATGTTATGTTATGTTATGTATGTCATGTTATGTTATGTTATGTTATGTTATGTTATGTTTATGGTTATTTCCCAACTCCTCCTGGTTCGCACAAACCATGATTTATTCAGATGGGAAAGCAGAAAATAGGCTTAAAAAAACAAGGAAATTTGGCATTCAGGATACTCCCCTAACGCAAATATTTGCGTGAATTCCAAAATAAGTATATCAGCATCAACATCGAGTCTGGGGCTAGCCACTCTGCCAATATGAGTTCCCAACTCCTCCTGGTTCCCACAAACCATGATTTATTCCGACAGGGGTGCCGAAATGCGGGGTGGGGGTGGGATACACAATTTTGATTTCCCCCCTCCCCCCAAACCCCCGACCCCCTTGACCAACACCTTTCAGGGATAATAATAATAATAATAATAATAATAATAATAATAATAGTGGTGCTTCTCTGTCAATGGCTGATGCATTTCTGCACATGCGCCTCCATCGTCTCACCCGTGAGGGGAGTACGAAGAATTGACGATAGGCTCTAATGACACCCCCGCAAGGGCAGTTCCAACACTTCCAGACGGACCGGTATGTTCAATGAAAATACTGGTCCGGACGGACCGGTATGTTCAATGAAAATACTGGTCCGGACGGACCGGTATGTTCAATGAAAATACTGGTGGCACCGACGGGAATCGAACTGGCGACAGGGCCCAAATGGTAGAACTTGACCACTGGGCTATCACGGTGTCAATAATAATAATAATAATAATAATAATAATAATAATAATAGTGCTTCTCTGTCAATGGCTGATGCAAATCTGCACATGCGCCTCCATCGTCTCACCCGTGAGGGGAGTACGAAGAATTGACGATAGGCTCTAATGACGCCCCCGCACGGGCAGTTCCAACACTTCCAGACGGACCGGTATGTTCAATGAAAATACTGGTGGCACCGACGGGAATCGAACTGGCGACAGGGCCCAGATGGTAGAACTTGACCACTGGGCTATCACGGTGTCCAAATAATAATAATAATAATAATAATAATAATAATAATAATAATAATAATAATAATAATAGGCTTCCTCAGACTATAGCATCAGATCCAGATCCTGGACATGTGCCTCCATTGGGTCACCGGGGTCAGCCGATCCCAACGCATTGTCAGAACACCAAACAGACATAGCAGCAACAGCAACAGCAGGGGCAGATGGGGGCTGTGAAGTGCATGAAGAGCTAGATGCGAGGGTGTTAGCTGAAGAGAAGAACTCGGAGACACTACGCTGCGCTCCCGAACCCCTCTCTCTAGCCAGGACGTCCACACTGCGCGGACGGCCGCGCCGCGCAACATCAACGTCACTTGGGGGAGAGGGTGGGACAGAAGCTGATGGAACCTCAGTGAGGTCAATCACCTCCTCACCCCCATCATCCACCCCAAGCTCCTCCCTTTTACCCTCCCTAGCAGACCAACACTCAGACACATATGATCCAAACAACACATCCACCTTTGGAGGGGGACGCAACGCTGTAACCCCTAACAACGCAGCAAGCCTAAAGTTACTGCGGAAGCGCGACTTCCCCTGAAAAAGCTTACAAAACAATCGTGATTGATCCACAGGCGACATATCATCCCAACCCTGCCGTACAGAGCCCTCCCGCTCCCGCCCAAGCAACACATCCTCCACCACAACCTCACCACCTACGACCTCACCACCCTCCTCACTCCCTCCATCCCCCTCAGCACCCCCCACAGCCATGCCACTGAGCCTCTGCATACTCAGCAACAGCTGCTCACGTCTCCCCTCATGCATGGGGCAATCCCATAAGAAGTGCGCAAGGGACTCATTGACATCATCATGACAACAGAAGCAGCGAGGGGACATGCCACTGACCAACTTGCTGCGGTACAACCGAAGGCGGTTGTTGCAGCTGAGCAACCTTCTCCGAAGCAGATTATAATGCGCATCATCAAGGGCTACCCATCTTGGGAACTCCTTAGTTCCAAAGACTTGTCTTAGGATGACTCGCAGGCCATCAGTAAGATCGCTGCCTGCCTCTCGCTTGTCCCACATCAGTTGCTGCACCATCTTGACGTCCTGCTGAAGGGCCCACTTGTCCACAGTCGAACTCCAACCCTCGAGGTCCTTCTCTGAGCTATTTAGGAGCTCCTGAAGCCCTTGTTGTAGATGCATTGAGTCCCTGATAGCGCCTTCGGCCTCCGCAGTCCAGTCGGATTTGACTTGAGATGCGATGACAGGAAATCGCTTCTCCGGTAGAACACGCAGCCGTCCATAGAACTTCAGTTGCGCCGCCCGCCGCAAACGCTCCGCACTCAAAGAGCGCGCCAGAAAGAGTGTAATCCACTTGCTTGTCTTAGGGCTGATGCCGAGAATCATCCTCATGGGGCGCAGCATTGCTGCCTCCAGCTTGGTGAGCTGCGATACGGGGGCACGCCAGACATCGAAGGCGTACTTCAGCTTGGCCCCCACAAGTTGATTCCAGCACATGAGACGATACCTAGCTTGTATCTCACCTGCACACCACAAAGAGTACCAACCTGCGGTGGCGACTTCAGTGACACGCGTAGCCCGCAGGGCCTGCTCCTTCCACTTCAGGTCGTCGGTGATAACCACTCCCAGGTACTTGTACTGACTGGTGACACAAAGCTTCTGGCCGCGAAACAACACCACGGGCTCACCTCGCTCCCTGATACTTGGTCGTTTCGCCTTGCTCGACGTGTAAATGGGCATGATTTCCGTCTTGCCGGGCTTCAAGTTGACTTCCAGCCGGTAATCTTCCGCGAACTTGGCCACAACATTGACCATCTTCTGGAGCTCGGTGCGACTGTGAGCGATGAGGGCCACGTCGTCCGCGTATAGAAGTGCCTTGATGTCGTTCAGCCGCTTCACATCCGTGATCTTGAGGGCACTCGCCAGCCGATCACACAGCTCATCCATAAAGACGTTGAAGAGTGTGGGAGAGAGAGGGGACCCCTGTTGGACCCCTACACCCTCCAGTACTTCGGGGGTGAGTGCTCCATCAACTAGCACTTGCGACGAAGTCTGCTCGTAGCACCTGCGTAGCGTGCGCCAGAACTTGCCCCTTACACCCAGCTTCCAGAGCCTCTCAAATAGGCCATCTCTCCAAACAGACGGGAAAGCCTTGCGTAGATCGACGAACAGGACATACGACTCCCGCTTCTGCTGCTGACGCCCCTTCAACCTCTGCCAAAGGGTAAAGACCTGATCCGTAGTGCGACGCCCCGGGCGGAAGCCTCCCTGCTCTGGACGTAGCTTATCCGGGCCATCCACGAAGAGCGTTAGACGAGTAGCTAATAAGGACAGATACAGCTTACCAAGGCAACTAATAATCGAGATATCCCTCCAGTTGTCAGGATCCGTAGAATCCCCACCCTTGGGGATATTGACGATGAGATTCCCTTGCCCCAAGCTTTTGGAGTCCTCTCGGCTTCTCGAATCCAGTTGAAGTACTGCGTTAAGTAGCCATTGATGTAGGCGCCGCCATACTTGAGCATCTCGTTCTTCACTTTGTCCTCGCCACAAGCTTTGTGGTTATTCAGGGCACGTTGCCTTGCAAGGACCTCCTCTTGCGTGAACGGCTTGTCCAGCTCTTCGCAAGTGTCTTCACCTTTCGTGCTCCTTCATAGCCCGGGCCACCTCATCTCTGAAGCGATCGTTCCAGTGGAACTGCCGCTTAGCTTCGGCTTCCTCCCACTCCAGCGAGCCTGCTTCTGCACAGCACTCCACCACAACAGCCGCACTTGCCGGATTTTCCCGTGGCTTCACCGAATTTTTCCGAAATTCCTCCCACCGAGCGACCTTTTCCGGCAGCGTACACGCCAGTGAGCCATCCTCCCTTTGCACCGGCGCGGAGACCTTCGTTCTGCGTGCCCCGCCAAGCCGCTTCGCGAGTAGCCAAAAGCGCTTTGAGGATTGCTCGCGTTGACATTTGACCGCTTCTTCCTGCACTTGCTTGAAGGAGGCGGACTTCTTGGCCCGAGTTGCCTTCCGAATTTGCTTGCGGAGCCGTAGCCTATTCAGACGGGCTTCCGCATTCGATTCATCCCTCCTGTATGCTGCGTAGGCCTCCCGGCGCTGCTGAATGAGCTCCTTTAGCTCCCCGTCGAACCAATTGTTGGTGAAACGGGGTCGTATACATCTGGAGCCAAGGACCCGGTGCGCCGCCATTCGGAAGGACTGCGCCACTCGCTCGGTGACGTCATCTACCACCCGTTGGCTGTCGGCACCACCCGATAGGTCAAGCTCAGGCAGCTGATGTACTCTAAGCTTCTGTAGGCAAATGCTGGAATACGTCATCGAACTTGTCGCGTAGATAATCCAGCGCTTGCTTCGCAGCGTGATCATTACCCGAGACACCAGCACCAATAAGCTTATCAACACGAAAGGACCTGTAAGGTTTCGCAGCCCGCTTTGGCCGGCGCTGGCCGCTCCACGTCAGTTCGGCCCATACTGCCTTGTGGTCCGTATCAAGATCATCTTCGCATACTCCGAACTTTGCTCCAGATGCCAAGCCAGGCGACGCGCAGATGTAATCGAGGAGGTGCTTGCCTGTGCCCATGCCGCGCTGCTCACGCCGGGACCACCAGTAGGACCCTTCCACTGGGCACGAGAAGCCGCTCAGATTTCGCAGGCCCGTAGCGACGAGGACAGCCGCGAGTCTCTTGCCGTTCTCCGAACGTACCGGTGCTCCCTTTATCATCGACCTCCCCGTGCTGACCGACGATGCCCTCCTCTTTTCGGCTGCATGCCGGCCCGAGCTTCGCGTTGGCATCCGCCACCGTGACCACAAGACCTTTGGCTCCAAAAAAAGCTATAGCTGCCTGCCAGGCCGCATACGCCTCTGACGACTCTTCTTCCTGCGTTTCCTGGGGAAAGTAGCCGTTGCCCACATAGATATCCTGAGCGCCGGTAACACCCGAGGCGATACGCAGCCACACTTGCTGCCGGTGGTCGACGGGGGCTGACACCAGGTTGCAGTACGGACCAAGGAAGTTAGCCACCGCGAATAGAACCCCACCCTTGCAGCGATTTTTCTCGCTGACCTCCGCAGGTTTTCCAAAAATCCGGAATCCATCCAGGCTGCATTTGGAAAGTTGCTTCTTGCCCATGCGGTGCTCCTGAGCCCCGATGACTAGCCAGCCCTCGTGCTTGTAGAATGCATTCCGCCGTGCCTACGTTGTCGTATCCCGTTTTACCCTGCCAGTTGTGACTCGCGACGAGTAGCTTGAAGCCGGTATCGAACTGCTTGGAGCGGTGCTTCTTGGCTCGTTTCCGGACCCGACGGCCGCGCTTGGCTTCCGCCCTCGTGCTGCCCCCCTCTGCAGGTGCTTGCGCAGGTTGGTCCCCCACTGCACTGGCCGCCGAATGCAGGGGCACCACATGCACATCAGCACACTCAGACACACACTTAGGTGCATCGGCAGCCAATTCCGAAGACACCACCTGCACATCATCAACACATTCTTCATGCAGAGGCAAGACGCGATATCCCGTCGCAGCTTCCTCCTTCCGGACCGCCCGCTTCCCCACGCAGATGGATGCGAATAAGCCTTCGGACACGTTCCCTGTCCCTGAACCTGCGCCCAAGGGCCACATTGACCCCTCTGCCGAAGAATTTGAGATGTTTGAATTGCTGCAACGCCGTCTGCCTGCTGTCATCGTCCTCGTAGACCAGCTCCAGGTGACGAGACATTCGCTGGCCTTGCCACTCCATTACCGGGACCACCAGACCAAGACCGCTCATTTTGGAGGCGATCTCCTGTAGATTGGCGCGTTCTGAGAGCCCCCAGACAATCAGATTACGCCCGTCCTTGTCGTACCGATCTACCCGCCGGTACCGTCGAGGCGGCGGTGCCATCTGCCATATAGCGCCGCTCGCCTTATGTTGAAGCGCCGACCCGTGTGCCAGGTTTGGGGAGGAAGGATGAGGCGCAGCTAAGATAGCCTCTCCACGTGGTTCAGGAATTCCGTCATATACGCGAGCCCTCATCCTCCCATCCTGGGACATCGGGCCAGAGCCCGTCGAAGAGGCATTCCCACGGGGATTGTCCAGGTCTTCGGCGATTCTACCTTGTCCCATAAGGGCCACAGTGGTAGCTCCGTTCCTCGCGTATTTGTAATCCATTGAGAGTAGTAGACGGCCAATGTCGCTGGCCATCACCGCCGCGCCTCTTTACGCCGAGGAAAACGCCCGTCCATGCAAATAGCATCGGCGGTATTTGCAACACACACTACACGCATTTCCGCCGGTGTCACTGGACGCTGCCGCGTCGCTTCGTGCCCTTCGGCGCCCGCCAGCACCCCCAGCGTCGCCAGAACCTGCCTCACGCACTACACACACTCTCCATCGCATCGCCAACGCCTCTACTCTCATGCCTTATGGACTTTCAGCTGCTCCTAACAATACACATCATGAGGTACGGGTGTCCCCGAGTGGAGCCAGATCGGACGGCGTGCCGCTGAAACTCCTTCCCCCACGTGGGTATAGAAGGCGCGAACCTAGCGGTACCTATAGGGTCTTACAGACAAGTATAGTAATCCCAGCCGAAGCTGCTCAGTTAGAAATGCAACGGTGGAGGGTGTGAATGCATGGGGCAAGGCACGGCAACGCAGCAAGGCATTGGCAAGGCATTGGGACCGACTGAAGCCCCTCTCCAACGTGCGCTCATCATGTGTTCCAGTTAGGCAACCCCGAAGAAGCGAAGATAGGGAGGAGACAAAACCCAGATAGGATGAAGATAGGATTAACATGAAGCCGAAATGGAGCCGAGTTGGAACAGGTCAACTCAGCCCCATCTCGGCTCAATGTGAATCCTATCTTCAACCCATCTCGGTACTGTTTCCTCCGAATGCTCACCTCAACAAGATCACCAAACCGGAACTGGAAGCCCCCAGGCATTTACTCGGCAGGAAATTCGGCGAAAATGGGCTAACCAGGAAACCAGACCCAAACCAACAGCCAAGAAAAACGAGCCAACCAACAATCCAACAGACAACCCCACAACCTGCCTGGCCGAACCCCTACCGAGTAAATGCCCAGTTGAGAGTTGCGCATATCCCGGTGACCGCCCTCCCCAAGCGGTCACCTTCGTGGGGAGAGGCCCAACCACCTCCTCTTCCCATGGAGTGCCATCTTGTGCACCCCTCCAGAATAATAATAATAATAATAATAATAATAATAATAATAATAATAATAATAGTGCTTCTCAGTCAATGGCGAATGCATTTCTGCACATGTGCCTCCATCGTCTCACCCGTGAGGGGAGTACGAAGATTTGACGATAGGCTCTACTGACACCCCCGCAAGGCAGCTCACCGACGGGAATCGAACTGGCACAGGTCCCAGATGGTAGACCTTAACCACTGGGCTATCGCGGTGCCACTAATAATAATAATAATAATAATAGTGCTTCTCTGTCAATGGCTGATGCATTTCTGCACATGCGCCTCCATCGTCTCACCCGTGAGGGGAGTACGAAGAATTGACGATAAGCTCTAATGACACCCCCGCAAGGGCAGTTCCAACACTTCCAGACGGACCGGTATGTTCAATGAAAATACTGGTCCAGAAAAATAATAATAATAATAATAATAATAGTGCTTCTCTGTCAATGGCTGATGCATTTCTGCACATGCACCCGTGAGGGGAGTACGAAGAATTGACGATAAGCTCTAATGACACCCCCGCAAGGGCAGTTCCAACACTTCCAGACGGGCCGGTATGTTCAATGAAAATACTGGTCCAGAAATAGACCGGTATGTTCAATGAAAATACTGGTCCAGAAATAGACCGGTATGTTCAATGAAAATACTGGTGGCACCGACGGGAATCGAACTGGCGACAGGGCCCAGATGGTAGAACTTGACCACTGGGCTATCACGGTGTCCAAATAATAATAATAATAATAATAATAATAATAATAATAATAGTAATAATTGTAACTAGGGGCTGCGCCAACACCTGAAAGGATGGTTTACCGGTGCGCGAACGCACCAAACCCCGCCATCCCCACTTCTTATCACTTTTTGAAGGGCCCTGGAGGGCCCCCCGGACCCCCCCCCCCCCCCCCTCCCCTCCCGCCCCCTTTTCCTTCGACAGGTACGTTGAATTGCCGGGCGCCTGGTGGCAAAAAACCTCAATTTTCAGGTGTGGGTGCCACCCGCGACCAGAACGGGTACGTACAATCGCAGGGCTCCCCCGGACCCCCCCTTTCCCTTCGACAGGGTACGATGCATTGCCGGAGGTACCGCAAAGCGCCTGGTGGCAAAAAAACCTCAATTTTCAGGTGTAGGTGCCACCCGCGACCAGAACGGGTACGTACAATCACAGGGCTGGGGTTCCCGGGGGAGGGCCCCCCAAACCCCCCCTGCCCCGTCGACAGGGTACGTGGGGGGGGGGGTACAAACAAATTTCATTTTCCCCCTCCCCCCAAACCTCCCACCCCCTTCACCAACACCTTTCAGGGATAATAATAATAATAATAATAATAATAGACTTATCAGTCAATTGGCCTTTGATCCTGTCGGACATGTGCCTCCATTGGTAGCACGGGGCCGTTCGGTGACGCGGCTCCGCTCCAAAGACTAATAATAATAATAATAATAATAATAATAATAATAATAATAATAATAATAGTGCTTCTCAATGGCTGATGCATTTCTGCACATGCGCCTCCATCGTCTCACCCGTGAGGGGAGTACGAAGAATTGACGATAAGCTCTAATGACACCCCCGCAAGGGCAGTTCCAACACTTCCAGACGGACCGGTATGTTCAATGAAAATACTGGTCCAGACGGAGCGGTATGAAAATACTGGTGGCACCGACGGGAATCGAACTGGCGACAGGGCCCAGATGGTAGAACTTGACCACTGGGCTATCACGGTGTCCATAATAATAATAATAATAATAATAATAATAATAATATACTTCCTCTAAGGCATACTGATGCAGCTGATGGCACGATCCGTTTCCGGACATGAGCCTCCATGCCCTTGTTCGAGGTGCTCCATCCCCACCTAGTCAGTCTCTCGACTGATTATAGGGGCCACCGATGGAGCTCCTGAGGGCAAGACTACACTAAGCCGAGGTTATTCCGCAGTCAACAACCTCTTGCAAAACGTTGCCGCATGTGCAAGTGCGTACACCAAGCATGGTTGCTAGAACTACCTCAAAACCCCACCCATAAACACTCCGGACACTACGTCGCATACAGTCGTCGTGATGAACAATCGTGGTGTAGACTAGGTGATGATAAATGTTCCATCGTGAACTCACAGAATGGATTGTTTCAGAAAGAAAACGAAGATGTGACTTTGCTATTTTACTCTAATCATCATTCTTCTTCAACTACCTCCACCCCTTCTTCTTCTTCTTCTTCTTCTTCTTCAAGAAGAAGAAGAAGAAGAAGAAGAAGAAGAAGAAGAAGAAGAGGAAGAGGAAGAGAGAGAGGAAGAAGAGGAAGAAGAGGAAGAAGAGGAAGAAGAAGAAGAAGGAGGAGGAGGAGGAAGAAGAGGAAGAAGAGGAAGAAGAGGAAGAAGAAGAAGAAGGAGGAGGAGGAGGAGAATTCTTCTTCTTCTTCTTCTTCTTCTTCTTCTTCTTCTTCTTCTTCTTCTTCTTCTTCTTCTTCTTCTTCATCATCATCTTCTTCTTCTTCATCTTCTCATGTACACTGGAATGCTGTTATCAATGAGACAGAAGAATATGACGGCATGGTTGAAAGTGAATCAGATGTGTATGTAGACTTTACAATAGGTTCCTTTGCTAACGAGAACGGTTGATCATATATCCATGTGACAAGGACGATTTTTACATCGACTGTGCTGCTGTCGATAAGAGTGCAGTTAGTTTTGCCTAAGCCAAGGCTCTTCAAACCATGTCATATCATTCAAATTTTTCCTCTTCGTCAATTCAGTTAAAGAAATTCATTATCAATTAATTGGATTTCTTTAATTGATTTCTCAGTCGATCGTCTTTTTTTTTTTTGACTCATTAAAATGTATCGATAGAAACAATAAATTACTTTTTTTTTTTTTCGCGGAACCAATAGTAATATATATAAATATAAACAAATAGAAACGATAGACAGGTGAACGAATGAATAGATAGATAGATAGTTAAATAAATAGATAGGTAGATAGATTAGACTGATAGATAGATCGCTAGATAGATAGAAAAATGGCTCATAGAATGAAAGATAATTGAGATAGATAAATGAATAAGTATTAGGTAAAAAATAGCTACATGCAACATGACAATGCTACTAATACTATTGCTATTCCTCCTCCTCCTCCTCCTCCACTACTAGACTACTACTACTACTACTACTACTACTACTACTACTACTTACTTATTATTTTTTTTTTCGCGGAACCAATAGTAATATATATTAACACAAACAAATAGAAACGATAGACAGGTGAACGAATGAATAGATAGATAGATAGTTAAATAAATAGATAGGTAGATAGATTAGACTGATAGACAGATCGCTAGATAGATAGAAAAATGGCTCATAGATTGAAAGATAGTTGAGATAGATAAATGAATAAGTATTAGGTAAAAAATAGCTACATGCAACATGACAATGCTACCAATACTATTGCTATTCCTCCTCCTCCTCCTCCACTACTAGACTACTACTACTACTACTACTACTACTACTACTACTACTACTACTACTACTACTTCTGTTATTACTATTACTATTATTATTATTATTATTATTATTATTGGACACCGTGATAGCCCAGTGGTCAAGTTCTACCATCTGGGCCCTGTCGCCAGTTCGATTCCCGTCGGTGCCACCAGTATTTTCATTGAACATACCGGTCCGTCTGGACCAGTATTTTCATTGAACATACCGGTCCGTCTGGAAGTGTTGGAACTGCCCTTGCGGGGGTGTCATTAGAGCCTATCGTCAATTCTTCGTACTCCCCTCACGGGTGAGACGATGGAGGCGCATGTGCAGAAATGCATCAGCCATTGACAGAGAAGCACTATCATTATTATTATTATTATTATTATTACCTGATGATGTGCCACCAGTATTTTCATTGTACATACCGATCCGTCTGGACCAGTATTTTCATTGAACATACCGGCCCGTCTGGAAGTGTTGGAACTGCCCTTGCGGGGGTGTCATTAGAGCTTATCGTCAATTCTTCGTACTCCCCTCACGGGTGAGACGATGGAGGCGCATGTGCAGAAATGCATCAGCCATTGACAGAGAAGCACTATTACCTGATGATAAAAACTTAGTCACGCTTGTTTATCAGAGCTCCAGCCCAATGGCCTTACGGCGTTAAACTGTGATGCCAACTCAAAACCATTTGGTGGATGATGCTGGGGAGGAGGGTCGTTGGGCGCCTGTCGAAGATCTTAAACTCCGCTATGCCGGTTGATAGCCCGTGGACCCAGCGGATACCAAATTGTTATGGGTGGGGTTTTGAGGTAGTTCTAGCAACCATGCTTGGTGTACGCACTTGCACATGCGGCAACGTTTTGCAAGAGGTTGTTGGGACTGCGGAATAACCTCGGCTTAGTGTAGTCTTGCCCTCAGGAGCTCCATCGGTGGCCCCTATAATCAGTCGAGAGACTGACTAGGTGGGGATGGAGCACCTCGAACAAGGGCATGGAGGCTCATGTCCGGAAACGGATCGTGCCATCAGCTGCATCAGTATGCCTTAGAGGAAGTATATTATTATTTTTATTATTATTATTATTATTTTGGACACCGTGATAGCCCAGTGGTCAAGTTCTACCATCTGGGCCCTGTCGCCAGTTCGATTCCCGTCGGTGCCACCAGTATTTTCATTGAACATACCGGTCCGTCTCTGGACCAGTATTTTCATTGAACATACCGGTTCGTCTGGAAGTGTTGGAACTGCCCTTGCGGGGGTGTCATTACAGCCTATCGTCAATTCTTCGTACTCCCCTCACGGGTGAGACGATGGAGGCGCATGTGCAGAAATGCATCAGCCATTGACAGAGAAGCACTATTATTATTATTATTATTATTATTATTATTATTATTATGGAGGGGTGCACAGTATGGCACCCCACGGGAAGAGGAGGTGGTTGGGCCTCTTCCCACTGATTCCGAGGCTATGTTGTTGCGTTGTTTTTATAAGACATACACCACGTGGGGTCAAAGGGGTATATACATTCCGAGATCTAGGGGTGGTGACGGGTTTCGAGGCGTCCCAGACACTTACCGCCAAACGTCCTCATGCGCTGGCAGACCGCATGCAATGTCTGCTACCCCCCTTGAGTACCTTCAATCGACTTATGCCCAGTCTTTGTGGTCTCTCATAGGGAACATCAATCATTTGCAGTTGATTCCCTGCAAGGTATCCGACACGCCGGGCGGGTAGCTATTCAGGGATGGTTAGAGTCACTCTTCCCTCCCCAACATTCACTGTGTGTGACTGTTGGGTCGAGGGATGGAGGCGCATGGTCCTTGGACTCAGCTATGAAAGATCAATACACTATTATTATTATTATTATTATTGTTATTTATGGACACCGTGATAGCCCAGTGGTCAAGTTCTACCATCTGGGCCCTGTCGCCAGTTCGATTCCCGTCGGTGCCACCAGTATTTTCATTGAACATACCGGTCTATTTCTGGACCAGTATTTTCATTGAACATACCGGCCCGTCTGGAAGTGTTGGAACTGCCCTTGCGGGGGTGTCATTAGAGCTTATCGTCAATTCTTCGTACTCCCCTCACGGGTGAGACGATGGAGGCGCATGTGCAGAAATGCATCAGCCATTGACAGAGAAGCACTATTATTGTTATTATTATTATTATTATTATGGACACCGTGATAGCCCAGTGGTCAAGTTCTACCATCTGGGCCCTGTCGCCAGTTCGATTCCCGTCGGTGCCACCAGTATTTTCATTGAACATACCGGTCCGTCTGGAAGTGTTGGAACTGCCCGTGCGGGGGTGTCATAAG